>SNQN01000004.1:50838-83844 GCA_008642245.1 Bassia scoparia | reverse complement strand
CATTTCCAGGAACTGAGGACTATGGCCTGCTGTTGCCTACCCGAAGAGAGTAGATGGGCCCACACTCTGTCAGCCATGGTTCCGTACGTGTCCGGGCTATAGTTTTTTTGCCACCGAGAAGATGTAAGTGACCTATGAGGGAATGCCCTTCGTGGCTGTGGAAAGTGCTTACTGATCGCATGCTTAGTACTTTTACTCCTTTTCGATTTCCTGACACTAAAATGTAAATAAACCAGAGTGTTGGCTAAGATAACTAGCAAGATCAATTGCAATATGGACTGGAAAATCCATTTTTTTTCTCTCTCTCTTATTTTTATTTTATTGCTAGAGCTGGTGCGTTCAGCTTTGGTTACAAAGGAAAATGCAGGTTGTGGGTTGCTGGGTTGATTTATAAAGAGTTTGAGGCAGTGGTTTACTAGGTTGCACCAAATGGATAGGGTACGGACATGACACGACCGGGTACGGGAAACGTCAACTTGAAAAATAAGCGGAACAGTGGACACGGGAATAGTAAATAATATAATATATCAAATTGAAGATAATTTTACAAACTTGCATTTAATATAGGTAAATCAACACTTTAACAATATCAATTTTATATAAAAACTGAAATAAGTTAGATGTTCGCGATAAAAATGTTTAATTTAAGTGAAACAAAATTAAATAAATCAAAAACAAATCAAATAAGTAAATAAATCACGATCGACGAATTAGTAAGAGCGACGTAAATGACGAGAGAAAAGAGGATTTTGGAGCACCTAAATGAGGAGAGAGAGAAAAATTCTATTGATTTGAGTTAATTTAGTGAGTTTTGTAGGAGAAAATGATATAATGGAGTTTAGGGTTTTAGATTAGGATAGGAAAAAACAAGTCTTGTTCTCGAAAACGTGTCCGACACGTGCCCATCACGTTTCCTATCCGTTCGTTGTCCGTGTGTCCAACATATTAATAAAAATTGGATACGCATTTTTTGTGTCAGACACATATTACGCGTGTTCGAGGAGTGTCCGTTTCCGACACGTATCCGACACGAGACACGCTACCTGTAGTATAAAATTTCCGTACTCTAAATTTCTTTCAATCTTTAGTCGCTAACCAATGTCACATGTAGATACATTGGAGCGCGGAAATGAATATGAGAATGCCAACATCAATATCTTGACTATTCTTGGTCAAATAATTGGTTAAGTTTTTTCCACAAACCATGTGGTTCTTGTTATATTAAATTATAATTAAGTAAGCTTTCTATTTATGTCGTTGGTTTATTATGGCAACAAACTTATTCTTGTTCATGAACATCTATTTTCATGTACGATTATTGATTATGCATTTTTGGATTTTTTACATGTCACGTTAAATCAGATGAGCAATCGAAGAAAATGGGTGGAAGAGGAGAAAATTCGTAGGAAAAAAAATCAATCCGCACTATGGTGGTCGGTTCGTAATAATCCCTATTCAAATATTTTCGTAAATATCTCAATTTGTAGTCTCATCTTCTCATTGTTAGAAGTAACGATCAAAAATAGTTAAAAATTGATGATTAACACCACCACTAAACACGATCAACTACCATCGCAATTACAATTATACACGTTAATCATCAATTATTACCTATTTTATAAGTTATTTCTAACCTAGAATCATTATGAGAATATGGGCTAAAGTTGGGATTATATATGGGAATATTTGAATAGATATTATTACGAGTCTACGACTAAAAGTATGGATTATTAGAATCAATTTTTCAAATTTAAAAAGAAGTGAATGTTATTTTTTGCGTTTAAATGTTTTTATTGTATTTTTTACCTTTTTTGTGTGGCTGATGTGGATTGGTTAATGTGTATTCAACGATTGGATGCCTTCGTTTTCGCTTTCTTTTTTTTTTATATGAATTATTTGTATCTTTCAATTGACAACTACAATCTAGTGACTAGTGTAATGCTAACAGAAAAATTTGTACACAGTGCATAAATGAATACTACAATTCAAGGAAAAATTTGTATTGACAACATAGATTTATTTATTTTTCGGACGAGGACAAACATAGATTTGTTCAGAGTTTCACTACGCAAACAGGTATGTCGTATGCATTATTACTCTTGTGTATGTCAGTTAGTGTCTTTGTTTGTCCCTCAAGTGAGTAATTTTGGACGTCTTTATATCAATTTTTCACTAATTTTATATATATATATTATTAACTCATAAATATAAAATTAGTTTGACATATTGAATCATAAACATTTAAAACATGGATTAGACAAATGCAATTTAAAGGCTAAAAAAAAATTGAAAATACATAGGGATTCAGATACGATCATATTTTTCGAAATCCAACCTCAAATTCGTTCATACTGGGACCACAAGTGACCCTGGAAACGTTAAGTATCGTGCGGGTTTTCTACGAAGTTCTTTCGAGGCACGCAAAATCGAAGCGATCCTTCGTACGAAAGCCGAGAATGATCCGATCATTTTTTTTTCGAATTTCGACCGTCAAATTCGTCCATCAAGAGATGTCTTATAATTTCACGCTTGACCACCTCAAATCTAGATATGATCAGCGACTGCAGGCACAAGCATAATAGGTCTCGGGTCTCGCAACTAAACTGTCAAAAACCCCAAAGGCTCGACGACTCGAACCACGCATTAAAATGTAGGCTAGGCCAATTTATCGAACGAGCCAACGAGCCACGCCACAAATAAACTAACGAGAAGTCTCATTATACATACTGTTTGTTATTAGTGTAGTAGCTTAGATTCTACTCAACAATGGCTGCCAATTTCTGGACTTCATCTCACTAGTGAGTCTCAATTATTCTTGTTTTTGCCCCTTTTCGATTTAATTTTTTAGGTCTTTATTTTCCCCCTTTTTTCGTTTCTCAATTGTTTGATTTGAATTTGAATTGGGTGATTTGTTGCAGCAAACAGCTATTGGCCCAGAAGAGGTGGATGTCGTCCAGCAACTTGACAGAGATCGAGGGATTACCCTTGAAGATTTTAAGCTCATTAAGATGCACATGTCCAATTGTATGCTCTCTCAATCTCAAATCTTTTGATTTGATCTTTCTTTTTACTGTTTACTATCAAATCATCAATTATACCCTTCTGCAATTATATAATTTTTTTCCCGTTATATTTGCTAAAAAGATTACGTTTTTTAGTAAATGGGTGTGATTCTTTTGGGGTAATTGCTGCTGAATTACTTGGAAAGAATGAATGATTGTGTTCTGAGATAATGTTGAAGGGGGAAAATTAGAATTATATGAGAGGTTATAGCTGAGAGGAATATAGGGGGCGTGTTGGTATAATTAGTGTTCATGAAATGGAAAGGATTTGGTTTAAAGGGGTAAAAGTTAATGTTAAGTGTTGAAAAAATTGAGAGATTTGTGATTGAGGGCAATCACAATTCGTTTCCACTAGGTTGACAAGGGTAACAAACGGGGAGTATGTTGCCACCCATAAATACTTGTTTGTTACTTAGGTCATGCCAAAAGAATAGAAATGGAGACACTTATTAGAATACATTTCCTACGACAAGATTCTATTTACCAATTGCAGAAGAATGGACGTTGCTCTTATTGATGTGCCTAATTTATTGGGAAAAGTAAGTTTTGCAGAGAGCTCTAATTCCATAAGTTGTTGCTTAATTGCCCTGCCCAGCTGCCCCATAGTTTTTCTTCACGCTGAATAAGTGAGCTATGCAATAGGGCAAGAATGGTAGACTACTTTCCTCTTGGAAGTTGGAAGTATACTCCGTACAATATATGGAAATGAACGATATAATAGAGAGTATTATGTGCGGTAAAAACCTTGTTAATCTATTATGGAAGACTGATTCCTACTTGGAAAGTTGGAAGTATACTCTGTGTGATTTATGGAAACAAAGAGAATAATGCAAAGTATTTTAGCCTATTTTAGGTGTGTACTAAACCTACTAATCTATTATCGGATTTAAAGGAGGGTCACACGGGAGGCCAAGAACAGGGAAAAAAAATGATCACTGCTGTCTCTTGAACTTATCTTCTATTCCCTGTTCAAGTTTGTTGGGATAGAAGGCGAGACTGTTTTCTTTCTACTCTATGAACGTAATTTTGATGACTTTTAGCATAGAGATTATGCGGCTATGTCTCTACATGTTTATATTTTTGAGGTAACTGAGCTGCATGCATTCTAGATGGTTAAAATAGCCGTTTGGAAGTGTTATGTGTAACAAAGGTTGGTTGAGCTTTCACAGGCTGTTGGTTTACTGAAAAGAAAGGGAATTAAAGGGAACGAAACAAGAAAAGGATTTTTTAAAAATGGTTTGGTTAGAGGGCATATGAAGTCATAGCCTCATATATTTGATTTGTTTAATAAAGAACTTTAAACCCACTTCAACCTTTCAACACTTACATAACCTTGCCCACACAAATTACAAAAACATCATTATATCACCTTCATCCTACTCTAGCCTTTATCTTTATCTTCTAACCTCCATAACTTTTACCTTCATACTCCATAATCATTGTTGACTAATATTGACAATTATTGCTAGCCACTATTCACTGCTGCCATTTCATTGCAAGACCTATACATCAATACTTTACCTCCATTAATAAAGACTTATGTGTGGTCCAAATTCGAACATAATAATTTAGATCTTTGAGCTTTTCGGGTCGAGATATGCCTACATAAAGCATTTATTATGTTACAATTAGTGAGCGTGTTGGTGTCTCCTCTTTCAACGAGAATTATTTCAAGTTCGAATGTGTTTGGTGGTGATAGTGATTTTGGGTGAAGGGTGGCTGCCTGGCTAGGGATTGGTGGATAACAGGATATGGTTGGTTGGTAGGAAATTTGGATTTTTGGTGGTTAAAGCTGTCAGCTTTGTTCAAATGTAGAAGATTTTGATGTTGATATTAGGTGTTGAACTTTTGAAACTATAAAGTGGGGAATTCAAGTCCCACGTAGGATGGAAGAATCATGACACGTGATATTGGGTTTTTGGAAACTTGAAACTGGTGAAAGGGAATAGCAAAAAGGTGCAACGAAGCTTGTCGAAGGGAATAGAATATTAGAAGTAGATCATTTCACTTGCCCTTTCTTGTTTCCCCTTAACAAGCCCTATTTGAAAAGTGTGGTATTTGTTTAAGATATATACCTTAATCTGAAAAGGGTTTGGAATAACATGAACAGATAGCTATGCAGCAGATACGTAGATGAACTTAAGTGCTGGCTAAAGGGTTTTTTTCCAAAAAAATAAGTCTTTCTCTTGATGTATATCTTTCTCTTTCTGTAAATTGTACATTTATTTCTTTCTTAATTTTGTTACCCTTTTATGAGACATTTGTTTTGAAACTTAGCGTCTGAGCCTCTTCTTACTCATAGTCCCACATTATCATTCACTCTTTCAACATTGACGGCCAGAGTTTGTGTGGACGGAAAATTCCTTGGACAAAAAATGTTTAGTTGTAGTAAGATGGCATTGTCTCATTTGTCATGTGTTGACAAACAAATTGCATACATTTGTCCACTACCATTTGTTATAGAAAGTTGGGGATAGATGACCAACAATGGACATGGATTGCTTAAAATATTTTTGTAAAGGCTCTTTCTAGTGTTTGCAGGTTCATGAACTTTTTCTGTGCTTCGTATTTCTTTTTTTATCTTGAGTTGATTGGTTAGCTTTTCTGCTTTAAATTTACTACATTGTATTGATTTGTGGCCCTGTATTGACTTGCAGATATCACAAATTGGCTCAGCAGTGTGAAAGTAAGGCAAAGGTTAGAGGTCTATCTTGGACTGCTTTCATATTGCTTCTTAATTGAGGTGTATTGATGGTTGCCGTAATATTCAGAGATTTATGCATCCTATGTACTCCGTAGTTTTGTTAACTTGTTCTATCTTTTATAAGAAACACCTCATAAACGTAGTTTACTTATTTCATATTTTTTTCTGGCAATGGTTTGTCAATTGATGCATGCATGATTCGGACATCTTATTCACCAAATTCCCTTCTCCCATTGTATTAAATTTTGGTAAACGCAAGAGTCAGAATTATGTGTGTGTGTGTGAGTGTGGATTTTAAGTGGTGTTTAATTTCCTCAACCAAAACCTAACCTATAAACAGGCTAGAAAGCTGAAACCCATGTTTATTAGATAGAGTATGCATTCCTTTTAATTAATTTTTGGTCTACCTTTATTAATTATTTATTTTCCCTGCTAGTTTTCACCTTTACGGGTAAGTAATCTTGAAATTTTCAAGGTTAAAGATCTATGCAGGTCAGAATTGATTTTCCAAGTGGCCTCCACAACCAGGTCAAAGATTTTAGTGATAGTGGCCAAAATATTGAATGATAATTATTCTTGTTGTGATTAAGCATTTTCTTGGTCATGTAACCTTCATTGTAGAAGTGGATTTCATTTTATTATTAACCGTCAATGGTCTTTGGTATTTTAGTGCATAGTTGAACTGTATCTTTTGCCGTGTAGATGCTTTGCCCATATCTCATATGGTAATTTATCTGTTTTAGCAAAACCTCACCAGCTCAAAAAAATCCATGTGGAGTGTTTTCTTGTTATTGGTTTATGCTTTCTGTAACTAGATACCTGTTTCCTCTATATTTTGATCCTCTCATCTCATCAATTGTTTAAGATCAATACACTGAAGAAGGCAAGGATGATTAGGCTGTCTTATCTTTATTTACTTCTGACTGTTCTCACTCCTGCAGGGTTGTTGCTACTGCCATTACTTACATGAGGCGTTTTATATCAGGTACCTTTATGAATACCTTCATATAAGAAATGGAAGTACATGCTTCCGACAATGGCGATGGTTTATGCTTGTATCGTTTGTTGTACTCTTTTATGATCTTAATGTTACGTAGGTTTTGACTTCAACATAGAAAAAACTTTCTTCCTCTAGCCTAAAAAGTTAAAATGCGTTAAGATTGTGCACCCTTGTGTCTTATCTATATTTCGCGGTGAGGATTGTGTGTGCGTGTGTTTAAGGCAGGCAGTGACTGAAAATGTTCATGAGTCTTCTGGAGCTCTTTGATTTGTTGGTGTGTTCTGGGTGGAAATGTCCAAGATTATCTTATGCCTAGAAGTTGCTTCCTATTCTTTTTGTGCAGCAAGAGTTTGACAGAATATGCATCCGCGTCTTGTTGCACCAACTGCTTGTTATTTTGGCAGCTAAAGCAGAAAAAGCACTGTACAGGCAGAACCCTGGTATTTACATCAAAAATGTGTAATACCTGCTACCTCACATAATTTTTTGAGTTTAATGAGGCCTTGATTCCTGGATGCTTGTTGAATTGGCTGACATCCTTGTTGTTATATATATTTTGGGCAGATCCGGATGATATAAAGATACCGATATGAGATCAAAGACATTCTTGAAATGGAAATGAAGATCTTAGAAGCACTGAACTACTATTTAGTCATATTTCATCCTTAATCGTTCTATTAACTCAGTAAGTATATTACCGTTTGTTCCTAATATGTGTTCTATATCATAGGCATTGTTTGCAACAGTCGTTACTCGTAAGTACTCATTGGCTCACTATCTTTAGGGAAGAGAATCTATAAAGGTGATGAAAAATACGATAGAGCAGTTTATGCACTCTACCATTGAATAATCTGATAGCTTAAAAAGCTTTGCTTGAATGGAGTTTTTGTTCCAAGAAAATACCCTATGATCCGTTGGGATCACTTATATAGCAGATTTCTTCTCTCCCTCCCCCCCCCCCCCCCCCCCCCCCCCCCCGCGCCCCCCCCCCCCCCCCCCCCCCCCCCCCCATGTCGTGAAGTAATGTGATTGTATGATCGGGTCAAATTTATTTATTTTCCAGCATTGAATTTTGTTCATCAATTTATCTCTCTCTAGTTCCTGGGAAATGGTGAAAGAATGGATACTAAACGCCGATGCAGCCACAGCAACACGGCCACCAATGGCCGTGAGTAAGCACTTTGCTTACGACTATGCATCTTTTGCCATCTCTCCATATGGAAAATACTGGCGCGATATCAGAAAGATAGCAACAGTCGAACTCTTATCCATCAGGAGGCTGGATAAGATGAAGMATATTATAGCATCAGAGGTGAGCTCTTGTATCAGACACCTCTTTCAGGAATGCAGAATAGTAGACAATAAGTTCCAAACTGGAAAAATCTCATTGTGTAAGTGGTTGGAGTGCACAAGTTTCAACATTGCTATCCGTGTGATAGTAGGGAAGACATTTTCCCCTGAATCATATGAAGATAGTGCCACCTTTGCTTCGCAATTTAAGAAGCTGATAGGTAAAGCTACTTATGTTGCCGGGGTGGCTGTGCCCTCGGATTTCATACCGTCTATCGAATGGATGGATGTGATGGGGTACATCAGGTCTATGAAGGATATTCACAGAGAAATCGATACGATCATTGGGCATTGGCTTGACGAGCATATCAGGAGGAGGAAGGAAGGTCAAGGTACCTGGGAAGATACTGACTTCATGGATGTAATGCTGTCAAATATTGCAGAAGGTGCTGCAATGTCTGGCTACACTAGGGAGACAGTCATCAAAGCAACAGCTCTGGTACGATCTGAATCATCTGATGTTGAATTACTGACTCTCGTATATATTTTCATGAATACTGCTTTATGATATATATTCTCCCAGTTCCAAACAAGCACATTCAGTAAATAAGTACAACACCTAGGATGGTAAGAAGATATAACAAATAGTTGCATATACAAGATGAAWCTAAAAAAGCAAGACTGCATGAGTAAATATCCTTCACTCCCATAGTATGACTAAGGAAAACAATAGATCCAGTTATGGTTTAGGGTTCGGCTCAACCTTGACATCTCAAATCCATATTTCACACATTTCGAACCTTTAGTGGTCTCGGTTTTACTACCATCCTTTGGCATCTWGATAATCTTAAACACATTGAGTACAATACTTAAAATAAATGAAATTTATCAAAAACGACATTTTTAAGAAGTTTTTTGTGAGACATTTTTTTTATAAATATTTTTGGTTTTTTTAACAACCTTAATTTTATTTTATTTTTTTTTGCAAGAAGACACCTTAGACTACTTTTCCTGAGCTCTCTCCAATCTAACTATATAAAAACACTCCCCTTTTACAATTTTCCTCCAACCATCCTCAATTCATCTTCTTTCTCACCCCCCCCCCTCTCTCTCTCTCTCTCTCTCTCTCTCTCTCTCTCTCTCAAAATCGCCTCTATTTTGAAATTTAATCATCACAAATTTAAAAACCCAAAACTCAAACTTCATTTTCATACTCCATATTTAATCTCCTAAAATTAGTAAATTATATATACTACCCCAAAATTATTATAATTAATACGATATTGCTAACGAGCGTCCCGGGGCGTTAGTTAAGAACTAAATACATTTCCTAAAATGGTATAAATTTTGGAATGCATGCCAAATTCACGCGTCAATCGGTGTAATTAATGTTTATATTTATTTAATATTTCCACTTTTAGTTCTCTTATCTAACGCCTCGGGGGCGCTCGTTAGCTTTTGCCTAATTAATAAACCATTGAAAATTGGGTTGCGTTGTTCGTCAAAACACCATGCTAAAGATGAAATTAGGGTATTGTTGTTGGTGAGGTTAAGGTAATCATTCAATGAGTTTCATAACAAATGCTTTGATTTAATGGAGTTCTGGTTTTTTACATCGAAAAACTGGCCTAAGGTTTTTTCTCGCAAATTTTTTTTTTTTTTTATAATTTCAGGTTGTTAAAAGCCAAAAACACACAAAAAAAAAGAAGAAGAAAAAATCATGGTTGTTTCTCACTAAAAAACTATTTAAAAGGTCATTTTTAGCAATTTTTCCTAAAATATATTCAAATCTACCTCTGCTACAACTTCTCTACATATTGAGTTGACAACTTTNATGGTTGTTTCTCACTAAAAAACTATTTAAAAGGTCATTTTTAGCAATTTTTCCTAAAATATATTCAAATCTACCTCTGCTACAACTTCTCTACATATTGAGTTGACAACTTTWWTCTTAAGTAGGTATACTRAATTACTGATCTCTTGCAATTCAAAAACCTTTCTKTCACATGTAATTAAACAAAATCAAGTTTAATGATTCCAAATATCAATGCAGATACTACTATTGACGGGTTCCGAAAGCACATCCGTCACAGTGACTTGGGTCATCTCACTACTAATGAATCACCCTAAGGCACTGAAGACAGTCCAAGAAGAACTAGACAGACAAGTTGGAAAACAAAGATGGGTAGAAGAATCAGATATCAAAAACCTACCATACCTCCAAGCCATYGTCAAGGAAACACTTCGTCTGTACCCACCAAGCCCATTAGCAGGTCCRCGAGAGGCAATGGAAGACTGCCACATAGATGGCCACTTCATCCCAAAGGGGACCCGCATAATTGTTGACATCTGGAAGGTGCACCGAGACCCAAGGGTGTGGGCMCAGCCAGACGAATTCCGGCCAGAAAGGTTCCTTGATGAGCATGGTGGGATTGATTTCAGAGGGCAAAATTTCGAGTACATTCCTTTTTCCTTGGGAAGGAGGGCCTGCCCTGGAATGAACTTTGGGCTACACGTCGTTCACCTGGAACTGGCTCGTTTGGTCCAAGGATTCGATATATGGACAGAGGATGGTGGCTCAGTTGACATGTCAGAAGGCTTGGGCCTGGCTTTGCCCAAAGCAACCCCTTTGAATGTCATCCTTGCAGCTCGCTTGCCCATAGAGTTGTATGATGCCCTGTAAAACCATAGTTAGCTGCTGTCATATAAAAACCCGCAGTTAACATAAATATTGCATCTGTAGGTGAAGTTGTCATTAGGGAACTTCATAGCAGGAGGATTATTATATGTTTTAGGTGAATATTTTCAGAAAGGTGTTGGTTGCGCTTCTAGCGTTACAAGTTGTGGCCAATGCTATAAAGGAGATTATAGGACAACAACGATGAGGATTGTGTGCTGATCTTCCAGCTCACACCATACCACCTCCAAGTCTTTCTCCCTTGTTACTTCCAGAGCATGCAGCGATTTCTGATTATGTACCAATGGTTAGAGATGGTACTACGCTTGACTAATAATGAAATAAATTCACAATGCTGCTGTTTCAAAAGTGTCCTGAATCTAAAGAATCTTGGACAAGAAGAACAAAGGGAGGGTTGTTACAATAAAAGCAAAATGATACACTTAGATACTCCACGCTAAAAGTTGTTAGAATTCTGTTATAAGCTATCCTTATTTCAATCTTGCTAACAGACGTTCCGAGTGCTAGATAAGTTATGTATTCTAAAATGRAATAAATCTTGATATGTAYTCCGTWTGTCAAAGTYATGCGTCAATTGGTTTGATTAATTTGAAAGGATGTTATAAACTAGGTAAACAATTACTCCCTGTGTCACGYAATAATAGCAACACTTTCCTAAAATGGATGTCACGTAATAATAGCGACAYTTCTWTTTTTTCTATTTTTGGAAAGTTTTTAATAATAAAATTACAACACTACCYTTACTAAATATTCTAAACAATAACAAATTAAAATACTTATATCCTAATTCATCTTAACCTAAACTAATTACTTCAACCAAATTTAATACCCAAATTCCTTTCTATCATTAAACCATTCATCTCCCCCAAATTAACAACTCCAAATCAACCCCAAATCAATTTACCCCCAAATCAATTTCACTCCCTCTCTCTTCAAACCCTAACTCTCTTGAGCCACCACCACCTCCTTGCATCACCCCCAACCGCCGCCCCCCACGACCGCAACCACCACATGTGAGCCAAACCAACCGCACCACCTAACCTAGGAACCGTTGCACCACCCAACTACGACAGTCGCCTCCCAAACACCGCGCCACTCTATCTTCCCCACTCCCTTCTCTCTCTTCGATCTACCCAACCGTCACCCCCTAACCATCACCCCCCAACCGCCGCAGCACCACCTAACCGCCGCTTCTCTCTCGTAAGATCTCTCTCTTTAGCCTGTGTTAGTCACCACCACTCGAAACCACCACCACCACAACTCGAAACCACCACCATGTCTCTCGCAAGATCTCGAAACCACCACTCGGCCGTTACCTCTCTCTCGTAAGATCCAAACCTCATGCTTCACATGGTGGTGGTTTCGAGTTGTGGAGGGGTTTCGACTGGGTTTGGTGGTGGCTCGGCGAGTAAGGTCGACAGGTGGTTGGGTGGTGCAATGGCAGCAAGGTGACCGAGTGGTTGGGTGGTGGCAGTGGCAGCGTGAGTGGGTGGTGGTGGTGGTTGTTTCCCTTGTTTTCCTTTAAGGGTAAAATAGTCTTTTCATACACTTAATTACAATTTACCTTATTTCCAAGTTAAGCGTCACTAATATGAGTTTTGCTATTTTTGCATGACGGAGGGAGTATTAAAGTTTGATACTGTAATTTCGAGAAAATTGCTAGAATGCTTTGTAAATTTAGTTTTGGTGTTTGTTTGTATGAGTAATAAAGTTTGTTTATGTATAAGAACTACTAATTAACTTAATTTATAATACAACTAGCACGCGATGCGGCTGACAATTTTTTTAAAAAAAAATCTATTATGAACTTTAATGATTGATAATATGACCACATTACGTTATATAGATGTTAATTGTGTAATTTAGCTCCGAAAAATGAAAATGTGATTGTATTGAAATTGAATGTTTTGAATCTTTTGATAGAAAGAAAATTATGCCAGTTTTAGTTTATAATAATTGAAAATTGCTTATTTTGTTATGTGGTTTTTTAAGTATAAGTTCTTTGTTACAACTTAATTGTATTAAGTGTCTTTGTACATATAATTGTTGAATTAAAAAGACATCTGGTATGTATAAATAGTTTTTTAGTGAAGGGTAAAGAAGTTTTCAAGGGACACATTGCTACCTCCTTGGCTTATATATGAGAATATGAACAGTAGTGTAGTAACAATGTACCATTATAAAATGTGCTTCACATGTTCATTAATATGCAACAAAAGATAGTACGTACTGTATACCAGTCAAGAATTAATGAGTTGGTGGAAGTAGTGGTCTAAAAGGCATACCACAACAGTCTCTCACTCAGCTTATAATTATCCAAGCTACCAATCTTTTATTGAAACGGAACACGAATTGACAGTTGGACATATCTCACCTCCAAATCTTCAATCATCTACTTTCAATTTATCATTCTAATATGCTTAAAATCTAATTCTAGCTAAGTAGATTGTAACCGTCACAAGCTTATACCCGCGAAAACCTAAGCAGAAAACAGGATTAATTAAAATAACGGATTCGTAAGGAAAGGTGCATTGTGAATTAATTGTTCTTTTTCCAACTTTAAATGAAAAAAATTACCTAATTTTAGGCTATGTTACTCGAACAAGGAACGACACTTGGACATTTCAATTTGAGCTAATATCTTAGATAAAATTTCAAAAAATTGTCCAAGTCGGATTACTTAGAACAGTTAGACACGTAGTACTAGCGGGTTTAGATTCGATAAAGTTGATAAAAACCCTACTAGGTAGAGTTCAAGCAATCCTAGGCATTAATTAAGAAATCAATGGCTTGCATATTCTTTATCAAAAATTCCCTACTTTTTTAGTGCCTTTTCAACAAAACTTAAGCCATTGATTATGGAATATAGGAAAAATTTATGGGAATAATCYCACCATTTGCGGATCTATCCAAATTAATCCAACCTGAAGTAAATTTCAAATTAATCCCACTCAAACCCTCAATCTTCTAAAATTGGGCCTTTCAACCTACAACCTACAATGCATATCAGAGAAATAATATTGTAGTACGTGAGAGATGTACCAGAAAGAGTAAAAAGCGAGAATCCAAGTACTAGGTGAGAGGTGTACAGTGTTATGACTTGATGTCTATGTACAATCGAATGAAATCTATGTAAAAAACTAAAAATAATTGATATCTATGTAAAAATTATTGATATCTATGTATGGAGTAAATAATTTGAAAGTTAAATTTTATCAAATTATGAAATGACAAAGGGGATTACTATTTGAAGTCCGCTTTTAYTAAATCAAAGTCCACATTTCGTGTGAATTTYCCATATTATCCTTGCCCCCACTAAYATATGCACCACCACAACGCCACCTTGTAACCATGACAACCACCTYACCTCGGCATGACATCCAAGCCAACACCACCACTAAGCAAACGTCATTTTCTTTTTTTTTTTTTWAAAAAAAGCYACCAACGCCTGGCCTAGGTGACGGCACCATGGGCCAGGTGCCTGGCGTAGGCATCCACACCATGGTGTGGACACCTAGGCGCCTGGCCCATAGTGTCGTCGCCTAGGCAGGCGTTGGTTGGCTTTCGAAGTCCAAAAAAACACCACAAAGTATAACAAGAACATTGATGATGGGTGGCTTCGGATGATTGCTTTTGGTTGGCTTCGGGTGGTCGTCGGCTTTCGGTGGTTGTTGGTAGTTAGGGAGGTGGAGTTGAGGAATGGTGGTGTTGCTGGTGAAGGAGGTGGAGTAAAGGAAGGGCGTATTCGGAAGTTTACATGAAATGTGAATTTCGATTCCAATAAAAGTGAATTTCGAATAGTAATCCAGAATGACAAAATTGCCTAGTGATTGACCCAAGGGGGCCAATCACTGTTATCAATTTAACACCACCCGACAAACATAAGCCAATAAGTGATATCCAACTAATAACCAACCCTTAATAGGGGACCAATCATATAAAATGATGACATAGGCATGTGTTAAATTAATAATAAAGTATGTTTGATTTAAGTTGTGAAAAGTCGACATGAACGTTTAAAATAGAGGCAGTCTAACTACATTCAATTACTCTCTTTTATTCCAAATTAAGTACGAATGAGTGACCAGCCATGTAARAAAATATAGTAACATTGAAATGAGGAAGTATTAATTTTAAAAATTAAGGAAATGAAAAAACCAAAAAAAAAAATTTTTTACTGACAAATAAATATACTCCGTATTTTAATTCTTTCCATGGGTGGTGAAAAAACATGTTAAGTTGTTATTTTTACATTAGTTTAAGGGTCTGTTTATTTAGCACAGTTTTCTTTCCCTGATAAACAATTCATTTAAGTTCAATTTCATTTAAGTAAATAGGCCCCTAATGCTTTTGTTTTTTTCCCCTCTTCATTTTATAGGAGGAAATAGCTTTTTTAAAAAAAAAAAAAAATCTATCCTTTGGCATATATAAATAGCAAGGCAAATTAGGGGAAAAAAGAACATGAAATCTATGACAATTGTCTCTTACCCATCTCAAAACACACAAAACTAGTAAACTACCATCCTTGGCATAGAAGAAAAAGAGTGAAAGATGAAAGCCTCAGGCAAAGAGCCAACCAAACTTCATATTGCCATGTTTCCATGGTTTGCATATGGTCATATAAACCCATTTATACAACTCTCTAACAAGCTCTCCTCCCATGGCATCCAAATTTCTTTTTTCTCGATACCTGGAAACATCCCACGCATCAAATCCTCACTAAGTCACTCTCCTCCAAACCAAGTGATCCCACTTACTATCCCTCCTACTGAAGGGCTCTCCCCTAACTTTGACAGCAGCACTGATATTACACGTCAGTCTGCTGAGCTCCTCACAATTGCACTTGACCAAATGCAACCCCAAGTCAAAGCCCTGTTATCTCAACTCCAACCCCAAATCATCCTGTTTGATTTCGCACACCATTGGCTTCCCCCAATGGCATCTGAACTAGGCATCAAAGCTGTTAATTTCAGTGTATTTTCTGCTGTTTCTAATTCATATCTTACTATTCCTTCAAGAATGCCTGATCCTAATAATCCACCTACTGTTGAGGACTTAAAGARGCCTCCTCAAGGGTACCCTAAAACATCAATCACCTCAGTGAAAACATTCCAAGCTCGTGACTTTTTGTACCTCTTCAAGAGCTTCCATGGCGGACCGACAAATTTTGAGAGAATAATGAGGTTCATTAAAACATGTGATGCTACAATCTACAAGACTTGCACTGAAATTGAAGGTCCGTACCTTGATTTCTTGAAGTCTCAGATAGATAAACCATTGCTTTTAGCAGGCTCAGCTGTTCCTCTACCTCCCTCAGGTGAGTTAGAAGATAAATGGGAGCAGTGGCTGGCTAAATTTCCTGAAAAATCAGTCATTTTTTGCAATTTTGGAAGTGAGACATACCTAAATGAAGCTCAGATTAAGGAGCTCACACTTGGGTTGGAGCTCACTAATCTGCCCTTTTTCTTGGTTTTGAATTTTGGGACTAGCGGCGCTGATGCGCAGAACAAATTGGAAGCATCACTGCCTGAAGGATTTAAAGAGAGAGTCAAACACAGGGGAGTGGTGCATACAGGATGGGTGCAGCAACAGCATATATTAGCACATACAAGYGTTGGGTGCTATCTTAATCACTCAGGGTTTAGCTCTGTAATAGAAGGTATTGTCAATGACTGTCAATTAGCATTTGTGCCTCAAAAGGGTGATCAATTCATGAACTCTAAGTTGCTAAGTGGTGACTTGAGGATAGGTGTGGAGGTGAATAGGAGGGATGATGATGGGTTTTTTGGGAAAGAGGATATTTTGGAAGCAATAAACACAATTATGGTGGATATTGATAAAGAACCGGGTAGATCAATTAGAGAAAATCACCAAAGTTGGAAAGAATTTTTCCTAAATAAAGAGATTGAGGATAGATATGTTGCTAATTTGGTGAAGGAACTCCAGGATTTAGCGGGGAAAGTCTAAAAGTCGATTAGTATATTATGTTATTTATTTATTATTCTTCTGTGTTTAGCTTATCAATCTGCATCTACATTTAGCTGTTTTTTTCCCCAATAAATAAAGAAGAGGTCTCCGCTTTCTTCGCTAATGAAGTGTATTAAGGAGTATAAGAGTATGACCTAAGCTATCTTTTTTCTAAAGCCTATCTTCCACAAAAATGCAAAAGTCTTAAAGATGACAATGAAAACTCAAACCACAATATTGTAAGTAAAACTGAGCTGAGTTAATACAACCTGACCAAATTAAAATGAAGTGAAACAACCTGGACTAGTAAAGTGAATTGAAACTAGGTCCAAAAGAGTATGGTCTTAGTTGCTTTGCCAAAGTTTGGAATTGTAACCTCCTTAACAGAACTGATGCTTAACATCAACTTTCATTGATCTATTAGATTCTTCTATTAGTTTATCCTTACTCTTTTATGCTCTTTTGTAATAGAATAGAAGACAACTTAATGGCATTAAAAAGTGTTCTTTGTTAACTAACACTGGTCTGTGCTCGCAAAGGGGAATACAAGTACACTTCAAAAGAAACAAGAGGTTTCACCTCAAAATCATATGTCAATGAGGAGACTGCTTAGTCTCATAAAATAGACATAATTCTTCATATTTTTCAATATGGGATCATCACCACAACACATCCTTATAATTCCAATATGGGAAAACACATGCACAAACATGTGGGTTGTTCAAGGGTTCAAYATTCTTTAATGATCCTTGAATGTTATGCACTAGAATCATATACTCTTTTTCTTATGCCTGACTTCRATTTTAAAGTTGACAGAGCYATGAAGAGGATAATTAAACCTTCGAAACAAAATTTGAAAAGCTAATTCTTTTAATACTTCAAGTCTAGGTATCAAGAATTCACATACAAGGTACACAACTAAAACTCGCAAGCTAAGCAGCTCACAATTACTTATTAGGCATTACATATCTGAAAATATAACAACTAAGTTAAACTAAGTATACAGCTTTAAATTCATAACCAAAATTTTCAAATTTTCTGTTAAAATATTTAAGACCAACTTTGTTTGACACTGCTAATAATGATAAAAATTTGGCTCCTAAAATAATCTGACAATAATTACAACATAAACTATATMAAGAAACTACTACAAATTACATGTACTTCTAAGAAAGTAAAACCTATATAAGGAAACGTATCAATGAACCGTGAACTAATGGTCATATAGTCCCAGAGCATTCTCTATCATAAGTATCATTGAATAATAAATGGCTAACCAGTAACCACCTTCAAGAGCCAGTTCCCGACTAAAAATAAGTTTAAACTATTGAAGTTGTTGAGCTCGAGTCTCTAAGGTTCGACATGGAGGAAAGGGTATAAGTATGTTTCATGGCCGTTGGAGTAAATTTCTAAGGCCGARCTCAGAAGCATTTATAAAGACATCTGCAAGTATAGTAAACTAGCKAGCAATATCTTAAAACTCAACTCTGAGAAAATAAAGACATAGCCWCAACTAAGTTATAAAATCATAGCTTTAGTCCATTAATGAACAGATTTTATCTATCCTTTACATCTTTTTCTTGACTCAGTGAGTTTTACAATGTCGAAGAAAGCCAGAGAGGAGTTTATTGATGTAGAGAAATGGTGAACCTATGACTAACGTAAAATACTACAATCCGTCAACCCTCATACAGTTTATAAACAAACTCATATCCAGAAGACCAATGCTTGGATGGATTACTAATAAATCATTCTGCTGGGATATAAAGCTCCTACTAGGGTATGTATAACAGTTACATTATCTCATATTCTCCTAAATAAAGATTGAAGCATGTTAAGATCTTGGTTACTACACTCATAATGGTTGTGTGATTGTGTCATACTTTCATGACTAATGAGTAAGGCTTAGGCATGATCAACAGCTCACAATAAACTAGGTCATGGGGTGCACAGGCCAGGGTTATAGGAAAAAATGGGCACATCAGTACAATGTGCAGCATGCTTACTCCGTTACTCAGTATGATGACACCTTTAAACTATGGAAAAAAAAAAAAAAAAAAAGGGTAGTACACTGCAATTCCAACACCCATTCTGTATATAATAGTAGCAAAGTGTATTAAGAATATGGAAACTGCCAAATAATTAGGTGGATTGGCGTTACAAACCTAGCCTGATGGCCACCACCAGRAATTACCTTTCAATTGCTTAGATAGTTGATTACAAACACTACTAAATTCTTAGCATAGCAATTGTAGTATTTATCCTTTAACAAAACTTACACATACAACCTAGCAGATTCAGCTTAATAATTGGCTATCACAAGACAAGGCACAACACAATGGCAAATAAGTAATAAATAAATTAGGCAAAGTCTTAAGTGCATTGGATACACAATAAAATTATTGTGCACAGTCACCCTTTTGTTCAATATAGTAACCTTAATTACTTATCACTATATTGATGTAAAGTAAATAATGGGTAACTATATAGACTTAAAAGGTCAGTATATGCTTATTACACAATAAATTTGATGCATACAAGAACTTCTCAATAAATTATGCCTTCAAAACACAAAGCTCAAGGACACAGCAGAACACGTAATAAGAAGTAAATCATGCCTTCAAAACATGAAGCCCGAGCACACCGACACCTAAAATTGACCACGTCACTCAATTACCCAACACTATCAATAATTCCTAAATCTTCTACTCCATTCGTTTTATTAGTTATTCCACTTTCTATTTGGGATATTTTCAAATACATCCACACATTTATTCTTTTATCTTACTTAACTACTCAACTCTTTTATCTAACTTACTCATTCTTTCTAATTTACTCAACTTTTTACTAACATACTCAACTCTTAAACACCGTGTCAAAATGAAATGAAATAAAAAACGAAGGGAGTATCAAATAGTTCTAGAGTATCCTAATCTTTCTTATTCATGGATTTCGCACTCTAATTACTTCATCTTGGATAATGGGAAAGACTAATATACCTCTGAGTCTCTCACAGTGGAATCTGTCCAAACATTTGACCCACCACTCTGAAATGTCCATAGAAACACTCCTCAAAAGCAACACCCTAAACCACAACCCACACATATGGGTATACTACAGGACTTCATTACCAACAACCCACACATATGGGTACACTACAGGACTTACATTATTATTGGATGCCTCCTTTCCGCTTAGATATCTGAGTATTGCAGGGATTTGTAAACAGAGAACAGGGCAATGGATTCGAGGATTTGCGAGGAAGGTGAGAAGAACTGGATGCTACACAACTGGAGATTATACAATATGGAAGCTCAAAATGGCACAAAGAAATGGATGGGAAGCCACATCCATAATCTCTGTAGCAAAATTGTGGAAGATTGAAAGGATTGTTCATGAAAGCTGATATATATGTGAATTATTTCATTTATGCAGGTTCAACTTCACCACTCACACAGCATACACTCGCAGAACAGGAAGAAGATGAAGAGCTGATACCATCGCCAAAAGCAGCAAGACTTGCAAGGCTTCCTTTTAATGGTTAGTGAATTTGGGTAAACTTTTTAGTGCCTGTAACTAATGCAAATGTACGAGCTTGGGCGTGTCTTGTTAGAGGACTATATTCCCTATGGAACCAAACTCTGAACTATTTAATTTGAATTGCTGTGGACTGTAAACTGTATTCTGTAAACACTAACACCTTCATGGTACCTTTGTATTTTAGTTGTCTCTTTTAAAAAACCAAAAATAAATAAATTACTTCATCTTATGAGTGATGACGTAAGAAAAATTCTATCCGTGTCTTGCAAGCATAGTATCTACGTGCCCACCTCAAATGTCCTAATTCTAAGGCTCCGTTGTTTCGGAGGAAAATTTCAATGGATACCATTAAATTGTTATTCGTGTTTTGTTTATGAAGTTTTCCTTGAAACTTCTATTCTTCTTGTGCTTGTTTGAAAAAAACCTTATTGAGAAAGAAAGGAAAATTGTTTCCTTTCTTTTGAAAGGAAATGGTTCCTTATATGAATGGAAATAGTATGTTTCCAACCAAATTTTTCCTTTCATTATTGTTTGCCAACAAAAGAAAGGGAATGGAAATGATTTCATGGGAAAACATTTTCCATCCAAAAAACCGAGTCTAAAACAAATGTCATAAACTAAGGCTTTGTTTTTTTTGAAGAAAATAATTTTGAATGGAAAATCATTTTCTATGAAAATATAATTTCATGGAAAATCATTTCTAGGAAAAGTTTCCTTGTTTTGGTTAGAGGAAAACTCATGAAGAAAATGAAAAAGTAATAGAAATGAAGGACAGGTGGGGGAATGATGAAAAAGATGTAAGGAGTTGGGAGGAATTGAACATCAAATTCCTTCTACTCTAACGAAATGATTTTCCTTTTTCAAGTGACATTTTCTCTTGATGAAAACTTTTCCACCCTTTTCCAAACAAACAAAGGAAACTAAAACAAGGAGGAAAATCTTTTTCCGGGAAATGTTTTTCCGTCAAAACAAACGGAGCCTAAATTACACGAAATGTCGTTAACAAATTAATTGTATCCTAGGAGCATCACCGAACGATTAGATGCAACATGTAAACGAGTTGTTGTTGATTGCTGTCTTCGAGTTCTAGTCAGAATATTTCCCGCCCAAAATAAAAGATAATCTATATTATGCCGAAAAAACCTTAAAGATATATCATAATCTAGAAATTATACATTCGAAATTAAAACTAGAAATTTTATAAAAATTATAAACAACAAGATATACTACGAGTAACATAGATATACTCACTGAATTCAATTAATTATGATCACCAAACTAAGAAATCAATATAAACTTGTAACAACAGATACATATATACACGAGTACCCAAGATAAGAGTATACAGGAGAAAGAATTCACATCAATTGATGCATCACCAACAACTGGTTAAATCATATAACTGCAATGAAGTAACACAATTGCGTCTATATTACTTCTTGCAATCAAAGTCAATATCACACTTCAGAAATCAGAAAGAAAACAAGTTCAAGCGAAATGAGGCGTCTTGACAGTACTAACCAATCGACCAATGAAATTCTTCAACCAAAGGAAGATCTAAATCGACGAAATCAGAACTTAATTTAGGCAAGATCGTAATCAGGAAATTAATGAGGCTGCTTAAAATTGTGCTTGAATCATTTGTTGAGATGATTTGACATCATGTCCTTGGAAATGCACAAAATTTTGAAAACGGAAATTCGATGAAATTCTCAAAATATGTGAGTGGAATTTGTATATGCATTTTGTTTTTTCTTTGGGCTTTGGACTAAGCCCAACCCATTTTAGTCCGAAGCCCGAAACACATGTAAAGTAGCACGAGGCCCATGTTCTAATCACCTCTATAAGAAACGACAAATTATTCTATACAATCTCCTGCTTGTATACGATGTGGTATTGGGCAACATTTTCTTTTTTGGATATCTAAAAATAATACGAAGAAAAACATTTCAAGAATCGTAATGTACATAAGGCTCAACAGATGATTGGTGTAATTAATGTTTAATTCAATTCATTATTTTCACTTTTAACTATTTTATTTAAGGCTTTGGGATGCTTTTTAGTGTTTTTGTGACATTACATCTTAGAAATTATGCAATTTTATTATTTAGGGATCAAAAAGTCGAGTTCATACAAGTTTGTTTAGAAATCTAAACTCTGCATACAATTAGAGGAGAAAAGAAAAAGAATCGTTCATTTGCATAGAAACAATAGCGTTGGAAATGAAGTTTTCTAAAGGAGTTTCTAAAAAGTTGAAACGTCATGTCCTAGGATTTTTACGCTTCGCGAAAGAGTCATGTTATGATGTTATCAWACAAAAATACATAATCATCGTTTACTTCTTTTTTGAACAAATATAAGTGGGATAGATAAGTAATTAAGTACGTGATTAGCTAACACAAGAAGTTGTCAACCCTATTAACATTTAGTTTTTCATTGATCAACAATATATGTAAACATTTGTGCTTTGTTAATTCCTTCTAATTTATGCACATATATTATTATTTTATTCTATGATGTCTACAGTGTTGACAACCTTTACAATTATTCAAACATTTTTCGTGGTTTAATACATATTGTATCATTATTGAATGTTGAAAACAAAAATTGATTCACAATGAATAAATGTGATCTTGATACACATATAAGTCTTGTATGTGGAACCGACATACAAAGTTCCTCATAGCCAATTCAATAGGGGGAAAGGTTGGAGGGAATCGAATTCAAATTAAAATTAAAAAATTATTGTGAAAGGGGCTCGTTAATCCTACCAGTTATATGCTGACACATTATTTTGTTGTACGTGGGTTACCACGCATGCAAGGTTTGTATGTGTAGTCTTTTTCGGATAAGTGAAAATGAGTTAATGTTGTTGGAAAATGGCGAATGGATGAATGATTCTCCCCTATGCTCTTGCCAACCAAGCACACGAGCGCAATGAAGGGAAGTGGGGGAGCCTGGGGTCTCGTTATGGGAGGTTGGATAAACCGTTGATGATCAAATTATAAATAATGACAGCTTGGTACTAAACTATGGCTGCAGTTTGCACGTGCTCGACTCGTRGTATACATATACTTCGTAAATCGAAGTACATGAGTTGGCTTGGGTGGTTAAGAGATTAAAAGCCGAGCCTARAGGGAATGGGAAAATTTCAAGCTTARAGAAATGTTGCTGAWCGAARWACTCATTCAWATTCCTACCGARYTTATYAAGTTTCGAACTCAATCGAGCAAACTTGAGTTGCTTGCGAGCTCCTCAACTCGATTAGCACTCTTATGAGAACTRAAATCCGCACTCCATTTGTTGACCGCTTTGACGRTCRTTAAATTTTTTGCGACCGYCAAAACGATTGGTAAATAAAATGCGRATTTTAATTGGGGAGTGCGGATTTCGCTAGCCCACTCTTATCTATGGWTGCAGTTTGCACGTGCAAACTCAACTCCTAGTTTACATATTGATTCATCATATGCATTTTTAATACTGTACTTCGGATCTATAACAATTATTTATGAACTATTTTTTTTTTAAAAAAAATAATAAGTTTCATGACTAAATTCTAAACATCTCCAATAAGTTTCATCGCCTTGTGGGCTATGTTTATCGTTTCATCCCCAAGTAACTTCTTATAAAATGGAACGTTTCTGAGGAACGAGGGAGTACTAATATATCATTGCCGAATATAGTTCCGTACGAGCTTAGTGTACTACTTGAACGACTCCATTAATCGAATGCCGTTGTTGTGAGCTCGAAGCTGGATAGTTGTGGTGGACTGCAGTGAATTGTGACAGTGACTCGAAAATTATGGTTTAATGATGACTTCGTACCACGTACATACATTACCATTATTATTGATTTTAATTGATGGTTTATGTGCTCTCACGGTTTGCAAATGAAAATAAACGTTCGTGTCGCACGCATGTACTTTTTCTTGCACGCAACCAAACAATATACGAGAATAATAATAATCCTGCTGGCTGCTGCCCCTAATTGAAGCTGAATAATCAACTTTCATTTCCTGAATTATTCAAGCTGCTGATAAAAAGTGCTCCGTACAGATGAGATCGTGCAAACGATATACTTTCTCCGTGTCAGAAAACTTAATTATTAACAGGTGTCAAATTATTTGCGTATAGTCACGTTTGATATGTTCAATTATATTATATTATATTATCGATAACAACATTCAACAATAAAGTTGCAGGAGAAACTTACATTCCAAAATACAAACGAAAGCGCTTTAAATTTGGACTACTAACAATTATTATGATAATGAATTAAATGAAAGTTTTGTGATTTTCTTTTATGTGCACGAGTTGGAAGTACTCAACTAATTTAAGCTTAGAGTTTATTATTACAGTGATTAAGTTTATGACCAACCAAAGTATATATACCAAGGGTGTGTTCGACAATGATAGCGTTTGAAATAGCTTTTACGGTATAAGTAACGGGTAGCTTAAAGCTATAAATAGCGTTGAAGTACGGGTAGCGGGTGAAACTAAAATTGTCAATATGAGTGTTCGGCAGAAGTAGCGTTGATTATATAGAAGAAAATTAATATCAAGTAGCTTTTTATTCTAGCTTAAAAGCTAAAAGCTAAAACGCTACTCCTAGGCGTGTTCAGCGTAGCTTTTTTAGGTAACTTTTAGCGTTTTGACTAAATTAAAAGTTACTTAGTTAATTTTATACTGTTCGGCAAGGTAGCATTTTGAGTAGCTTTTAGCGTTAAACGCTACCTTTTTCAAGCGCTAGTAGGAGTAGCGTTTTAGCTTTTAGCTTTTAAGCTAGGAAAAAAGCTACTTGGTAATTAATTATCTTCTATTATAAATACAACCGCTACTTCTGTCGAATACTCATATTGACAATTTAGTTTCGTCCGTTATCCGCTACTTCCAAGCTACTTACTAGTTTTTAAGCTACCAGCTACTTATACCGCTAAAAACTACTTCCAACGCTATCATTGCCAAACAAGCCCCTACTAGCGTTTGAAAAAAGGTAGCGTTTAACGCTAAAAGCTACTCAAAACGTTACCTTGTCGAACAGTAATAAAATTAACCAAGTAGCTTTTAATCTAGTCAGAACGTTAAAGCTACCTAAAAAAGCTACGCCGAACACGCCCCAAGTAAACTATAGAGTAGGTTTTTAGGTTGGCGGTTAACTCACAGATTTTTATCAAGTACTCCGTAATCGATAACTCATAACTCGAATTAATTTTATAAACACTTTGTAAACAATCGACTTACACGACTAACTAAAAAGGCGATCAATCCATACAAATATACAACCAATGACTTCGGATCTTTCAAATAGGTCAGTCAGTCAAGCTAGCCAACAACGATACCGAATCCAACAGTTCATGCACACATCAATATGTGTTGCATAGATACATACATTATTATTATGAGGAATACTATTCGAAGTCCACTTTTACTAGAATCAAAGTCCATTTTCGTGTGAATTTCCCAACACGCCTTCCTCCAATCCCTCCCTAACCACCCAACACACCTCACCCAACACCAACAACCACCACCCAAGGCATCCTACCACCAAAAACCACCACCAACACCACCCAACACCACGTAAAAAACATGTGATTTTGAAGTGCTATGGACGCCTATGAAGCGGTCCATGCTGTGGTGGTTACGGAGGTGGAGAATCTGAAGGTAATATGAGAAGTTCACTCGAAATATGAACTTTGATTCCAGTAAAAACGGACTTCATTTAGCAATTCAGTATTATTATTGAAAGCTGCAGCAAAAAAATGCTGCCAACTTATTCTACACTGTCTGAGTCTGAAATTTGCTGCATGATAACAAGCAGTGATCACATAAACCTGCACAATATACAGTTTTGATTTTTTTTTTTGGCTAATAATTTGATGAATACAAGATAAATTCTCTGCAATACTGCAGTATGTATCTAGTAGTCTGATACACTCTGATGAATGATGATTAGATGCACTGTTGCCAAAAATTCCTACACCAGACATTTCATACATACACTTGATCTGATAACAATTCATCAGAGTCTCATCAATCTTCAATTTCAATCAATCATCTCTTTCTTACACTCAATCTTCTAGCCCATCTTTGGTTTTCACAAGGGATGATTGATTCGAGTAATTCAACCTTGCATTGTTGCATTCATGTACATGTATCATTGACCTATAGTTAAGAAGGATTTCGGGCTAAAACCTTTTCACTATAGGTAATCGTTTATGCGAGGCCAGACGGGTTAAAAGTTGGTACGTAAATGTCAAATGATACTGTATACGGTATATTTATGTTACTCTTAGACAGAGTAAGAGAAAAGAAATTCTACGACTCATCTAGTGATATACTTCCTCCGTATCAAATTCAACGCAACAAACAAATTTTCACGCATTTCGAGGTTACGATTTAACAATGTAAATGAGGGAATTAATCAAAATAATTTTAACACAATTAAGATATAATCTCATTCTTCATTGTGTTAAAATTATTTTGAATAATTTGCTCGTTTACTTTGTTAAATCTCAACCTCAAAATGCGTAAAAATTTGTTTGTTGCGTGAAAATTTGATACTTTTTACTACGATACACGATTTTATTGATGATAAATTTCACGTACAAGTAAAGGAAATTGAGGATAAATTACATTATCCTAGCTACTAAGGACACTTGCATTGGATTGATGGTTTCAAGAATAAAAAAGAGGGAGTCCCATTTGCAAATTGCAATATATCTGATATGCCATGAGAAATTATATGCACCTCTTTTATAAGGGATTATTCCAGTTCCACTATATTCAAATTATTTTTCTTTTTAAACACATTTTCTTATAAAAATTATTAGCTTTATGATCAACAATTAAATAGAATTTCTTCCCCTCTTTTCTCTTTCTTACGAGAAACTTTGTACACCCACGGGTATATTCTTTACCATTAAATTTAAAATGGTGTTAATAATAATAATAATAACGATTGAACCAAACCATCTCGATTAGAATTATTTTAAAATTATATCAGTAGCGAATTATCTACTGAGTAGATTAGCATGTCCGTTCTTGTTGCGCTAATCAATTTGCTTTGAGTGTTGGATTTTGTCTCATAATACTTCACAAATAATTGACATCAAACTAAGAGTAACATTCTAGTTTCACTATTCTGAATTGAGAATCCAATACGCATAAAATCAGTGAATTATAAAGACTAATGTGGTTGACTTTGAATATTGCCTTATTTTGAGTCACACGTACTCTCTTCGTTCCTTAATGAACCGTTTAGTTCCAATCTAGCCAAGAACAACCAACACTCCTCATAAAACTTCGACGAAATTTACAAATACCACTAATCCTTGACATAAGCTTTATTTATTTTATCGTGATAGATTTGATAATACTTTTTTTTCACGGGACTAAAATATAATAAGATATAAAATATTTATTTGTTACATTTTTGGTTCGGACGAAAGTACATACGGAGTATTATAAGCAAACATGAAACATCAAAGTCATACAACGAAGAGAATGGAGTACAATAAATGTAGAATGTTGCATCTTACAAATAGAATGGCATAGCACTTACCCCAAGAAGATTAAAAACAAACACTCACACCCCTCTCTTCATATTCATACCTATCTTATCTCTTTTTTTTTCCTCACTTCTTATAGTGAAAGACTTTTGTGGGGTATTATTACGTGAACTAGATCAATTTCGTTCGATGCACGATTTTTAAATTATTTGTAAACTTGTTTATAATAAAATTTGTTTTATATTTATGATAGAGATAATCTTTTTTTGTAAACAATTGGATAATACATCTTGATGTAATTTATCATATGATTTGTTAATAATTATAACAACGACGCGAATATTTTTTTGTATAGTGAAAGACTTTTGGTGGGGTATTATTAGTGAATATGTGACGGAAGGCCCAAATGATCGTTCACCCAATCACAATGTTCAGTTTCGTACGCAGTTCGTATCCGAATTGCGCTACTGTTAAAACCACTTCAACCATGTTATTGTGCATAGCATTTATGTATATTTCCCTAGTACAGAATTATCAGGAACAAAGTACGCGAACAAAGAGTTCGTAGTATCTTTCACAATTCACTCTGATGAACAAAGTACGAGCAGATAATACTCTGGTATAACACCGGTATTCTGCCATCAAATTACCATGACGATACCAATGCTAAAGCCGTTGGCTACTGTTTTAATGTTCTAAAACCGATCTTAGCTATGAGCATCCCGCATGGATACACAGTACAAATCGAATATAAAACTGCTGAAAATAAGACAAAACGGTTCAAATAGCAAGTATGATGTTAAAAAAAACTTACAAGATGAATGTAATGTAGCACGAAAACATTACTCACTTTCACCGCAACATTTTCATAGTATAAATTGTCAGCGATTCAGCATACGCCGCCATACGCATACCATTATCTACCGCCGGTCATCCCGGATTAAAAAACATAGAATTTTCAGCATACAAAAACATTAAATAACTTGAGAAATGTATGAAAACAAATTATTATTATACTGCCATAAATTCCAGATTGTGTAGTGGCACATCATCATAATGAGAACTACTCTTATGCAGAACTATATTCAGTTCAATTGCATTTTGCCAGCTAGTTTAAAAAACCAATGCAAAAATTCACAACTTGGTTATAGGTATACCAACAATCATGTTCATAATACTGAAAACAAAAAAAACCGAAAAAAAAAAAAACACAAAGCGCCTTTTCACCTCCTAGGTGATCAACAGATAACAGAAAATTACTAAATTCCATTGTGTTATTGGGATGTATTTTCGTCGTAGTTCTGAACTATAAGTCACAACTATACCATTGAAGAACAACTTTTTTACAAAGGCTTTTGAAAAATTCTGAACCTAACAATTAATTACTTGTGTTAAAATTATAAGCAACATGGTGGAAATAGTCATAGTAAATAAATTAAAATAAATTATTGTTATCAATAATATTAACCTTAATTTTGGTACAAAAAGCTCACAATCAATCTATCCCTCTTTCTAATTCTCTATCTCAGTAGACAGCATTATTTGGGGTCCTCTTTAGGAGACAATAAATGCCCTGAAGCTGGCACCTTTCAAGGTACACATTATATATAACTACTTTCATACCCTCCTCTCATATCAGTGATCTCACAYAAACTGATATCCCAAAAGGAAAAAAARARAAGAAAAGAATAACAAGAAGAAAATTAAAAAACTTTCATTTGAAAAGCAAGATGAAGGGCAAAATCTTCCAAGTATCCTTAAACAAGTGCAGGAAATTGGCGAGCAAAATGATACATTCATCAGAGGATAAATGCGAGTCTTGCTGCCGATGGTGTTTTTGGCCATCCTTGAGTTTACAGCAAGAAGCTGAAAAGTTCATCCCTGAGGATGTGCCAAAGGGTCATATGGTAGTGTATGTCGGTCAAGAACAAAAGAGGTATGTCATCAAAATCACCTTGCTAAAACACCCACTCTTTCGAGCTCTACTAGATCAGGCTAGGGACCAGCATGATGATTCCACCACCCCACCGAGGCTATGGATCCCATGCGAYGATAATGTCTTCGTTCATGTCATCCGATGCACCCGGTAACCACCAGGCTTTAGAGGTTTTGTATGTATAACATGTGGATTTGGCATAATTTGAGGCCYTTTTTTCTGACTATTGTAAGAATCACATTCTTTGTAATATAGTAAATAAATGTTGTGAGCATAGTTTCTAAGTCTAAAACTCYATTGCTAAAGTCTTCGTCCTTATATTGAAAGSTTTTGGGTGATATCCTTCCCACACTAAACATGGACAGCAAGATGTATAACAACTCGCTGATGAAAAAAACAGAGAAGAAAAGCTTAAATAATACTAATATAAAAAATAAAATCAGACAATGCTTAAAAACAAAACATCGGGAGTAGACATTAAGACCGAAAAAAATAGTTCATACAAGATTTTACAACACAGAGAGACAACACGTCGCTCATTAATCATTCAAATTCCTRTATGGTAGCAAATAGCAATGATGCTAAACAGCCGATTATTTCTCTATAACTACAAATATGATTAGTTGACTCACCTGGTAAATGGCACTGATATTTGTTTCGTTGAGGTTAAGAACATTATGAAAGCAGTTATTCTACAACAAGAAAATCTTCAATTGGAAGATGTTAWAAACCCTCAAAGCCATTCACCATATTCACGGCTGAATCAACATTCTTGGCAAGATCAGTGGCTGCTCCAATGTAATTATGTGGTGTAAGCTTCATGAGATTAGCCTTTGCCTCCTGAGGCAAATCCAATCCTTGAACAAACTCTTGCATGCTTTCTTGAGTGACTGCCTTTCCTCTTGTAAACTCCTTTAACTTTTCATATGGTTCTGGAACACCATATCTTCGCATGACCTGTGCGTTAAAAAAAAGAGTCAATAATGGCCAACTCCGCTACAGAACAATATGGCAGTTAGCAATCGTATTGATGTAACTCCAAACAGGTAGAGCCAACTTCTGTTCGGAGAAACTGGTATTTTTTAGATAATTTAGAGTAAACATAGATACAGTAACATACTGTTTGAATAGGTTCTGCAAGTACTTCCCAAGAGTGATTCAAATCTTCCATTAACCTGGTTTGGTTGACCTGTAAATAAGTTCACAGGAAATAAGATTGACACAAAGGATTAGCAACCAACTGACCATAGTTGTTAATTAATTAAAAATAATATTCTTCTAACTAAATAATTCCTCCTTTTAGGTAGCATAGCTTCAGTATATTATGGTGGCGGTAGCATTACCGCCAAGAATCAATCGGTATGTGAAAGAAACACTCCAACAAAACACAGCAAAAGACAGAATTACAACAATGGACCTGCGACTGTGATGATGTAGACGAGCAAAATGAAACAAAGGGGTACAACTGAAAAGATTTCTACAATTGTCAGCTATCTATCACAAATTTATGTCAGCTATCATACACACCAAAAAAAAGGATCAACTGCCATTTTGACGGACGCACACACCAAAAAAAAAAGGGGGGATCCTGGAAAAGAATAGATAAAAATAAAATAGTCCAGCATCAGCAATTTTGACGGAAGCCCCTAGTTCCTGATCAACTTAATAAGTTTAGGAAAAGCCATCGCGTATATTAAAGTTTAGAGAAAAACATCGAGTGAAAAGAACATATATCAAAATTCCATGGTACAATATCTATCACAAATTATGGTACTTTATGACAGCTGCTACAATATCTATCACAAATTATGGTGGTTTCATGGTTTGCAACTTGCAAGTAGTACGGAGATTAGAAGCTCACTTTAAGTCAACAGAAATACAAGATAAAACCATAAGTCAAATAGAAAAAAAAAAACAAAATACTTAACAATTATGTCATAGTATATTGCTGGAATCAGCTTAAGTCAGCATAGTTACATCACTTTAGTAAGGATGGGCAAAAGGCTCCAAGGGGGGAAGCATCTTTCTCCCTTCGAGTTATTTACGAAGTGAATGGAGGGAAAAATTTATAAAACTGCTAGAAGTACCCGGTCAACTTAATAAGTTTAGGAAAAGCCATCGTGAATATTAAAGTTTAGAGAAATGCATCGAGTGAAAAGAACATATATCAAAACTCCATGGTACTTTATGTCAGCTATCTATCACAAATTTATGTCAGCTGCTACAATATCTATCCCAAATTATGGTGGTTTGCAACTTGCAAGTAGTACGGAGATTAAAAGCTCACTTGTCAACAGAAATATAAGATAAAACCACAAGTCAAATAGAAAATAAAACTAGGAAAAAAAACAAAATACTTAACAATGTACGGAGTATGTCATAGTATATTGCTGGAATCAACCTAAGTCAGCATAGTCACATCACTTTTGTAAGGATGGGCAAAAGGCTCCAAGGGGGGAAGCATCTTTCTCCCTTTGAGTTATTTACGAAGTGAATGGGGGGAAATTTTATAATATTGCTAGAAGAGCAAGAAAGAAGAAGAGTAAAACACTGGAGAGTGAGGCTCAGGAGAGAYGTTTCTCCGCCTTTTTGTCAGTAAATTGTTACACTCGAGATAAAAGCTTTCTATTAAATTTCCCTTTTCTACTGATCAATTGCTGCTCAACCTTTCCAGTTCGAAGKATGTATATGTAGCAACAACAATTACAAACAATGAATCTAGATCATGAACGGTGCATGTTTAACTGACCTGAAGCTTTCCAATRCCCTGCAGGGTACTCCTGTAGGCGAGTAGAGAATGCCCTAATCCTTCGCCCATATTCCTCAAAACTGTTGAATCAGTCAAGTCACGCTGCAACGAAATTTTTTGAGTTCGAGATATATTAGTAACAAATCTAGATCATAATACTTTCCCAGACACCTACTTAACCCATATTCAAATTTGATGAAAGGCCCAAGAACATGCAAAGTCACCAATTCTTCTCCCACCCCAGATCAAGTAAGCACGAATTTAGCATTTTAATGTATTTCATTGGAGTAAAGTTCAACTTGGGTGATCAAATGTTTGCACTTGTTACAGCACGAGTTCAGAGTTCAGACTAGTTGTTTCTTTTTTATTACTTAGCTAATCTGTGTCAGCATGTATACTTATTTCACAATTTAAAAGGAAACTGTGAGCTTTAACTCTGCCTTTAACAAACACTGATCACCCAAGTTGTTACAGCATGAGTTCTGAGTTCAGAGTTCAGACTAGTTGTCTCTTTTTTATTACTTAAGCTAATCAATGTCAGCATGTATGCTTA
>SNQN01000004.1:30608-49534 GCA_008642245.1 Bassia scoparia | reverse complement strand
TGCTTATTTCACAATTTAAAGGAAATTGTGAGTTTTAACTCTGCCTTTAACAAAACACTGATCACAAGAGCTAGAACAAGATGAAACAAAAGCCAAAAAAATCTGTGAAAGATTTATGTTGACATGGTGCAATCAAGAAACCGTATATTTATCATGATCCAAGGTTAAAGACTTGAGAACTAACAATAACTTTGAACAACATGGAAAAACAGAAAAGATGCATGGTATATAGAAACAAAAACAGAAGTAGACAGTACTGCCAGCGTGAGATAGCAATTCATGCTTAGAAAGAAAAGACGCATTAGCCTTCCCAAGGTTCCCTTCACTATTTTCAAAATCAATGGGGTTCACTTTGTGAGGCATTGTAGATATCCACTTCACCAGCCTTAGTCATCTGCAAACAACAATATTTAGTCTTTTGTACAAAGGAGGTATTATTCAACTTTTAATCAGTGAAAATTCTACAAACTAATTCACCTGTTGAAATAACCCAATGAGATATAGCCCATATGTTCTCTATCAAAATCAGTTAGAATATTGTTGAACTGGATAATTGCATGGAACAGACTGGCCATATAATCATGAGGTTCAATCTGCATACATAAATATATTAGTGATTGCCATAGACACTTGGGATTGAAAATGATAGCATCAACACAGCTTAGCCAAAAAATCAACAAACACAAAAGCATCCTTCATCAACTGATAAAATTCAAGATTCATTCTTCACAGTTATCATTATTCATGTCAGAAACCGGTAACATTAACACCATCAATGAAGGATATAGCGAGAAAGATTACGGGTTGAAATGCAACACAACACAGAAGAGAGACTGCCCCTATCGAATATGACAACACAAAAATCCAAAATAAGGCTTCAAAACACATTGCATTATCTTGTAGTAGGACACTCCTTAAAATAAATTTTCAACTAAACTGAAGAAGTCTCCACTTACTTTTACTATCCAACAAAGTTTGCCTAGAAATACTCATGTCAATAGAAAAAATAGGCAAACTCATGTTTATATTAGGTAACTATTAGATAATAGAGTCAAACTTTATGAGCATTTCAAAAACTTAAGACCCGGCTACTAAGACAAAGACGGCCATTACATTTCAATTACGAAAGTTTACTAAATTCTTATCTAATAGAGTAAGGCAAATGTACACTGGTAGTGAGGTCTCAAATCCACTCCAATGTGCAGAGAACAGTGACTTATGTAAGGAGTGGAATGCTGGTCAGCTTGTGGCCTGTGGGTGGGTGTACATGGCAGTGACGTGTGCATGTTTAGAGCAAGAATATTATTGCGAAAATGAAACAGAAAAAGGAAAAAGATGGCCAAATACGCAGATAAACTACTCCGTATAACTTAACCTAGAGCATTACAAACATACTTTGAGTACATAAGGATAAAAGTTAATCCTAGAGATTGCACAAATTCTTCAGCAATCTTCTGGCCCAGTTGATCTCTGGATATGCAACCAAATGAGCATTGTAGTTCCCAACGCACCCGCAAACTTCCCATAAATCAATCTGAGAAAGCCTCTGCTTTCCCTGTTAGTCTGACTGCAAATATAGCCAATCTCTTTTTCCCAAGTGGTGGGTGAAGCTGGCTACATAATATAAGCATAGGGAAGATAAATCAGTTAGTACAAATTAATATATATCCGAGTAGTTTCAAATCTAAAGCTTGAAATTGGAAATCAAACGTTATATTGGGGGTGAAACTATTATCTCAACTAACAATGTCGTTGTTAAATCATTCTATTTCAGTGGATACACGAACTCAAGTAAGCATGTCACAAGAAGGCAACAAGAATGTCATTTATTAAACACCATCTTAATACAGGCAGCCAAGAAAACTTAAAGTAGGAAGCAAAGAGACAAAGCAGCAGTGATATTTTGTAAAAGGGATAAATATAGGAGATATCCTCTGTACCATCCTACATAGGTTAATATAAATGATAGTCAAACATATGATTCATGCTAGATATTCACATGGTTAGAAGCCTTGACATCATAGAGATATTGTAGCATAATAATGACAATAGAAATAGTGATAATACCACTCTAAGCTTGTAAGAGATAAATGCACTTGTCACATATTGAAAGAAGATGAAAATAATGTATCCAATTCCCTGCACATGAAATGATGAAAACAGAGGAGACCAATCAACACCACTAAAACCTAGTATTAGCAATTTAGCATGTATAGATTGTTTCTAGAGAAGAAGATGCATGTATTGAGAAAATAACCATCAATTCTCCTTCACTTTCAAACTAAAAAAAGATATCAAGAGGAACAGTCATCTCTTGGATAAAAATTCTCAATTTCCTGCAAGTTTGGCAACATGCCATTGTAATAATTGAGTGATTATCATGCAAAGTTACCTGTCCATGGTGCGAGAAAGCATGGAATATGCGCATAGTCTTTGGCCATGGTACACATTGCTCTTGTAACTTCATCCATGACGGGAAACATAACTTTATGCAAGGCTTCTTTGAGCATCAATGCATGAGCAAGATTGTTAATGCCTCGGATGTGCATGAAAAATGAAAAAACTCCAAAACCTTCCGAGAATAAAAAGGACAACAAAAGGGGAAAAAAATTAATTAACAATAATTCATCACTAATCATTCAAAAACAGTATGGTTAACAGCGCATTATCATCAATTATCAAGGATTATTGAAGACAAACCTTGCAAATCTCTGGATGAGATTCGCATTTCTTCTTCAAGAAGTACTCCACGGCTTTCACGTCATGGTGGTCACTTTTTCAATATTTTTCACAGAAGGTGCATCAGCCATCCCAAATCATTCAATCAAACCTTGCATATACCTTGTGCTTCATCGCTAAAGCTTGGCACTTCAGTAACTTCAGGAATTTGGGACAACATCATTAACCATTTAAATCTGGAAACACGAACATTTGAAATTAATTATAAAAAATAAAAATAAAAATAAAAAAACTTTTACAACAGAAATACAAAAAAACAATAACAATTACATTCCAGTATCACAGAAACGGGGTAAAAAAAATACAGCACCATCATTTTTATTCGATTCATATCCAATTCAATAAGAATAGTAAAGGGTTATTGAAAATACAGAAAATCAATGCCAAATTAAACAAATTAGCAATTACAATTACAATTTAAGGTAACAACTTCAAACCACAAGTGCAATACCAGTAAACCTAATAATATGAATGAAATAGTATTGAAAAAGAAGTCGAGCAACTACCTCAACGATAACACGGTATTTAATCAAACCATATTCACTCATAAAGGAGCCCAATTCCTTGACTTTATTCCAGTATCGACCATCTAGGGCGATAGAGCAGTCAAGCTGAAAGCTCGAACACCACTGCAATCTCTCTCATCTGACCCCTTGACCTGCCACAAAGATTCGAGCTTCTAACATTACCCAACACAAAAGAACAAACTTGATAAAAATATAAAAACACCATTTGAGAAAAACAAGAATAGCAAAGCAATTAAGTTGATTGAATGAGAAAGATGATACCTTTGAAGTAGAATGGTGGAATTGTTGTACTAAGAGCGGCGGCGATGCAGCAGTTACAGAAGAGAAGAAGGAGATAAACACTTGAAGTTGAAATTGAAGGGAGTTTTGTGGGAAGAAAGAGGAGAGAAGAGATGATTGTTTGGTAGAACCCTAGGAGTTGAAGAAGAAGAAGAGGAAATGCTCCAACCTCCATTAAAGCGGAATTGCAACACTTGAAAACTTGAAGTTGGTTATGCAATGTGCAGGATATATGAGCGTTATGCGCGCTCGTTAATATTTCTAGGTTTTTGTTTTGGTTAGGATGTACTCCGTAGTCTATATTTGACGTAAGGGGACAAAAAGCTGACACGACACGAAATCGACAGCAGAAAATAAAACTCAGTGAAAATTCTACAAACTAATTCACCTGTTTGAAATAACCCAATGAGATATAGCCCCATATGTCTCTATCAAAATCAGTTAGAATATTGTTGAACTGGATAATTGCATGGAACAGACTGGCCATATAATCATGAGGTTCAATCTGCATACATAAATATATTAGTGATTGCCATAGACACTTGGGATTGAAAAATGATAGCATCAACACAGCTTAAGCCAAAAAAYAACAAACAACCAAAAGCATCCTTCATCCAACTGATAAAATTCAAKATTCATTCTTCACAGTTATCATGTATTCATGTCAGAAACCGGTAACATTAACACCATCAATGAAGGATATAGCGAGAAAGATTACGGGTTGAAATGCAACACRACACAGAAGAGAGACTGCCCTATCGAATATGACAASACAAAAAATCCAAAATAAGGCTTTCAAAACATTGCATATCTTGTAGTAGGACACTCCTTAAAATAAAATTTTCAACTWAACTGAAGAAGTCTCCACTTACTTTTACTATCCAACAAAGTTTGCCTAGAAATACTCATGTCAATAGAAACAAATAGGCAAACTTCATGTTTATATTAGGTAACTATTAGGATAATAGAGTCAAACTTTATGAGCATTTCAAAAACTTAAGACCCGGCTAACTAAAGACAAAGACGGCCATTACATTTTCATATACGAAAGTTTACTAAATATCTTATCTAATAGAGTAYGAGGCAAATGATACACTGGGTAGTGAGGTCTCAAATCCACCTCATGTGCAGAGAACAGTGAACTTATGTAAGGAGTGAATGACTGGTCAGCTGTGGCCTGTGGGTGGGTGTACATGGCAGTGACTGTGCATTGTTTAGAGCAACAGATATTATTGCGAAAATGAAAACAGAAAAGGAAAAAGATGGCCAAAYACGCAGATAATAACTACTCCGTATAACTTAAACTAGAGCATTACAAACATACTTGAGTTACATAAGGATTAAAAGTTAATCCTAGAGATTGCACAAATTCTTCAGCAATCTTCGGCCAGTTGATCTCTGGATATGCAACCAAATGAGCCTGTCTCTTATACACATCTAGATGTGTATAAGAGACAGGGGTAGTGAGGTCTCAAATCCACCTCATGTGCAGAGAACAGTGAACTTATGTAAGGAGTGAATGACTGGTCAGCTGTGGCCTGTGGGTGGGTGTACATGGCAGTGACTGTGCATTGTTTAGAGCAACAGATATTATTGCGAAAATGAAAACAGAAAAGGAAAAAGATGGCCAAACACGCAGATAATAACTACTCCGTATAACTTAAACTAGAGCATTACAAACATACTTGAGTTACATAAGGATTAAAAGTTAATCCTAGTGATTGCACAAATTCTTATTCAGCAATCTTCGGCCAGTTGATCTCTAGATATGTAACCAAATGATGAGCATTGTAGTTCCCAACGGCACCGCCAAACTTCCCCAATAAATCAATCTGATAAAGCCCTGTCTCTTATACACATCTAGATGTGTATAAGAGACAGTGTCACAAGAAGGCAACACAAGAATGTCATTTATTTAAACACCATCTTAATACAAGGCAGCCAAGAAAACTTAAAGTAGGAAGGCAAAGAGACAAAGCAGCAGTGATATGTTTGTAAAAGGGATAAATAGAGGAGATATCATCTGTACCATCCTACACTAGGTTAATATAAATGATAGTCAAACATATGGTTCATGCTAGATGATTCACATGGTTAGAAGCCTTGACATCATAGGATATGTAGCATAATAATGACAATAGAAATAGTGATAATAACACTCTAAGCTTGTAAGAGATAAATGCACTTGTCACATATTGAAGAAAGATGAAAGAATGTATCCGATTCCCCCTACACATGAAAATGATGAAATACAAGAGGAGACCAATCAACACCACTAAAATCCTAGTATTAGCATGTATAGATTGTTTTCTAGAGAATAAGATGCACATATTGAGAAAATAACACCATCAATTCCTCCCTTCACTAATAAGTACTCCCTCCGTTTTTTTTTTAGTTGTTCACTCTCAATTTTGGGATGTTTTTAATTACTTGTTCCAAACCAATCTAAAAATAATTTTTTTACTTTTTACCTACTTTATTTATTCTAACATTAATGAATTACTCCTTTCTAAAGTCAACTTTCACTACTTTATCCAATCTATTCACCCAAAATTACTTTTTCTCAAAAAAATTCATTCACACGTTTACTCTTTTACCTAACTTACTCAACTTTTTTGCCAAACTTACTCATTTATTTTATCTAACTCAATCAACTCTTAAACACCGTATCAATTTGATATGGAACATCTAATAAAAAACGGAGGGAGTATCAAACTAAAGAAAGATATCAAGAGGAACAATCATCTCTTGGATAAAAATTCTCAATTTCCTGCAAGGTTTGGCAACATGCCATTGTAATAATTGAGTGATTATCATGCAAAGTTACCTGTCCATGGGTGCGRGAAAGCATGGGAATATGCGCATAGTCTTTGGCCATGGTACACATTGCTCTTGTAACTTCATCCATGACGGGAAACATAACTTTATGCAAGGCTTCTTTGAGCATCAATGCATGAGCAAGATTGTTAATGTCCTCRGATGTGCATGAAAAATGAAAAAACTCCAAAACCTTCCGAGAATAAAAAGGACAACAAAAGGGGRAAAAATTAATTAACAATAATTCATCACTAATTCATTTCAAAAACAGTATGGTTAAACAGCGCATTATCATCAATTATCAAGGATTATTGAAGACAAACCTTGCAAATCTCTGGATGAGATTCGCATTTCTTCTTCAAGAAGTACTCCACGGCTTTCACGTCATGGTTGGTCACTTTTTCAATATTTTTCACAGAGAGTGCATCAGCCATCCCAAATTCATCAATCAAACCTTGCATATACTCTTGTGCTTCATCGCTAAAGCTYGGCACTTCAGTAACTTCAGGAATTTGGGACAACATCATTAACCATTTAATCTGGAAACACGAACATTTGAAATTAATTATAAAAAAAATAAAAATAAAAAATAAAAAAACTTTTACAACAGAAATACAAAAAACAARTAACAATTACAATCCAGTCATCACAGAAACGGGGTAAAAAAAATACAGCACCACATTTTATATTCGATTCATATCCAATTCAATAAGAAATAGTAAAGGGTTTATTGAAAATACAGAAAATCAATGCCCAAATTAAACAAATTAGCAATTACAATTACAATTTTAAGGTAACAACTTCAAACGCACAAGTGCAATACCAGTAAACCTAATAATATGAAATGAAATAGTATTGAAAAGAAGTCGAGCAAACTAACCTCAACGATAACACGGTATTTAATCAAACCATATTCACTCATAAAAGGAGCCAATTCCTTGACTTTATTCCAGTATCGACCATCTAAGGGCGATAGAGCAGTCAAGCTCGAAAGCTCGAACACACTGCAATCTCTCTCATCTGACCCCTTGACCTGCCATAAAGATTCGAGCTTTCTAACATTACCCAACAGAAAAAAAGGAACAAACTTGATACAAATTAAAAACACCCATTTGAGAAAAACAAGAATAGCAAAGCAATTAAGTTGATTGAATGAGCAAAGATGATACCTTTGAAGTAGAAATGGTGGAATTGTTGGTACTAAGAGCGGCGGCGATGCAGCAGTTACGAAGAGAAGAAGGAGATAAACACTTGAAGTTGAAATTGAAGGGAGTTTTGTGGGAAGAAAGAGGAGAGAAGAGATGATTGTTGGTTAGAACCCTAGGAGTTGAAGAAGAAGAAGAAGAGGAGAATGCTCCAACCTCCATTAAAGCGGAATTGCAAACACTTGAAAACTTGAAGTTGGTTATGCAATGTGCAGGATATATTGAGCGTTATGCGCGCTCGTTAATATTTCTAGGTTTTTGTTTTGGTTAGGATGTACTCCGTAGTCTAATTTGACGTAAGGGGGACAAAAGCTGACCACACGGAATATCGACACGAAAAGGCAGTGTTAGGTCTGAATGTTTCGACACAAAGCGAAATGGGTCGACTACGAAACGACACGAAAAAAATGGAAATTAAGTTTCAGGTTGAAATTTGACACGAAATCGATACGACCCGACAACGGAAAAAATCAAAAAATTTATATGGGTCAAATTTTAGGTCAAACTTTGTTTTTTATCGTTTTAAATAGTCATTCGGACGATGTTTTTTGATGACTTGTAATAGCCTAACGAACAAAAGACTATGATGGTTTGTGGTGTTACTAACCATCGACCATCCAGGACTCATGGTGGTGCCGCCTAACCCAAACGTCCAGCCAATAGATTCCTCGCCTATTTGAAGTTTACAACAAAGGCCATATACCCAACCTAGGCGAGGGACCCATGATGAGTCGCTTGTGTTAGGGCGGCCACCACCAGTCCACCATGGTGGCCTGCCTAACCCAAGCGAGTGAGGCAACCCAACCAAGTATCCCTCGCCAACCAAGTATCCCTCGCCTCGTTGGGTGACCGTGGGTCTTTAAATAATAAAAAATCAGCTACTCCTAGTAATATGGTGTTGCATGTGGCAGTAGTAGTTGGCGTGGGCATCTACTCGCCTCAACCATGCTGGGGCAAGCAAAGTTCAAAAGCTATCATTTTGGGCCAAACATGACTTAGGAGAAATGTTATTGATCACGTTCAATTATCTCAATATCTTTTTAGCATCCCGTCGAAAAAAATACTTTTAGCATTATTGCTTAGGGCTATAAATTGTTTTGAAAAGTCCAATCCAATCCAATCAATTCCTCGAAACTGGATTGGATTTTTATGATCATTAGATCGAACTCGAACTCAAATTCAAAATTCAATTTTTTCAAACTGGACTTGGACCAACTCTTTGGAGTCCAAAAGTCCAAATAAGTCAAGTTATATACATTTAATTATTTATATTTATATTATTGTTATACTATGTAAAATTAAAAACCTAAAATGGTAGCTAATGTAGCCGACATGAAACATTACTTGTGTATGTTATTGTTACAGTTATTTAGTATTATGTGTCTTTGAAATTAATAACATTGACCATTCTAGCTTGTCTATTTTAATATAACTACTTTGTTAATGTTATATGTATTCATACGTAATGTTTTTCAGGCAGTTGCTTCTTTATTAGATGTTATTAGTATATTATATAATATACAAGTAAATTATTATTTAATTGCATATAAAAAGTATATAAAAACAATAGATTGTGAAAAAAGTGATCGGATTGGATTGGATTCGGACATTWGAAAATTTAATTGGATTGGACTAGATCGGACTCAAACAAATATTAKTTCGGACTCAGACTCAAAAAATCAAGTCCAATTATTTTTGGATTGGATCTRGTGTTGACAAAGTCCAATCCAGTCCATCCAATTTACAGCCCTAATTATTGTCATAATCTGGACTTTTATCAAATTGTTGAAAAAAGTGTTCATCAAATTTAATGTCACCAATTGAATATCGTAAATACCTACTAAAGGACGTGTTTGGATATAGATTTTGAAGTAGTATTTAAACGAAAAAGTGRTGTTTTGTAAAATAGCATTTCATATTAACTTGTAGCGTTTGAAGTAGAGTTTTGCAAAAGCTACTRTTATTGTTAGCTTTCTGAAATAGCTTTTCTGAAACGCTACAATTTACTCTTATAATTATCATATTTTTAATACACACTACTTCAACCGCTACTTGTTTTTTCAAACACTAACAAATTATAATCAATTTCAACCGCTATTAGTTGACCGCTACAACTATCCGTTACAGTTGACATCTACCTCTACCGCTAACAGCTACCTTTACCGTTARTTTTACCAAATTWACATACCCGAAGTAGATGATAAATTGATAATGTATTCATCCTTGCAAYATCTACAAGGGGAATATAACTTAAGATTTTTTATACTTCAAATCATCATGTAAATTGCTAATCCTAACACACCCAAAATTTACATTGTCACATGTCCACAAAAAAAAGAATAGAATTAATATTAGGGCCTGTTTACATTAGCTTATTTTCAATTCAGCTCCATTCAATTTAGTTCTTAACCCAATTTCTCTCTGTAATAAAATATTCAATTCAGTTCAATTCAGTTGATTTCAGTTGATGTAAACAAGCCCTTAGTATCTATATATGTACATCGTCAATCAAAGTGTATTGATATCCACATTCATTCTCATCATCGACTAATGAAATTATGTGTAGAAAGAGAGATGTGCATTTTTTTTCATATCTGATCCAAAACACTAAATCAAACAAGTATAATTTTTCAATGGTTAAAGAAAAATTGTAGCTATTGAATTAGATTAAATTTTAGAATAAATTTCAACTTTMTATTTTGACTTATCAAAACCATTGATTAGAATGACTTAATACTAAATTTAGACATTAAAAAACGAATGTATTGATAAAAACCTAAAATGAAAAGGTTGGTAATGTACCCTGTTTTGTTAGAGAGTTCTATACTCAAAACCATTTATTAGAATGACTTAATACAAAATTTAGACATTAAAAAACGAATGTATTGATAAAAAAAAAAACTTAAATGAAAAGGCTGGTAATATACCTATAATTATGTGTATAATTGACAATTAAATTTGGGTATGATTATTAAGCGTTTATTTAAAGGTGTACTCAGAGAGTTTTATATCCACATGGGTGTTTCTAAGTCGACAGAAAGAGTTGTTACAAGTTGGTTTTTTTGGTAAAGTAGACAAGAAAGCACAAGCACGTCAAACACCTTTTCTAGCTTTAACGGCTGGTAGTTGTTATAAGTTGGGTTGGCGAAGGACTTTTGTTTGCCTTGTGATGGAATGTGGAATATTTACAGGTATTTTGACCTTATAAAATGCATGAAATTGATATTGAATTTGATTTCAATGTTAGATAGTTTTGTGTAGTATAGCACGAATTAAAATAAAATTTGTATTGAAATTTGATATAGAAAATACAAATTATTGTGTTAAGTCGTATAAATACATAATATCAATTTTCATTACCATAAATTATTTATTTTATAATACCAAAATTGTTCATCACACGGATTTTTATTTTACTACAAATTAAAGCAATAACCAAATCGGTTAAAAATCAAACGCTCATTTCGTTCCAAATAAAAATCGTAACTAAGAAACACGAGTATCTCGCATTTGAAAAAAAAAATCACTTGAACATTATTCAATTCCACATTGATGCAACGAAAACCAGATTCAAATGCAATTTGTAACTGGTGTTTAACTGTTAGAATATCCAATACCTCGACRGGATAAATACAAATATCTGAGAAATGCCCTACTCCAACACCATTTATTCCAAATGTTGGTGTGCTCATGTTCAGTTTATAAACACGRAAATTAAACTAATCTWGTTAGGTAAATATATGTAAAATTTCAMGTGCATGTGGACAACATTATCATCACTTTTYCCATTTGTTTTTTTGTTATAATATTTACAACTTACCATTATATTAGTTTTTTATAGACATCTCAGTTTTAGATTAGACAATATATGTATTGYGAATTTGYTAGACTATGGCCTTAAACTTGCTTGCCGTCAAATACGGAGAATGCAATTGACTAATTGAATTACAAGATGCAATACACACTTGACATCACTTATTACAAGTTAGATAAGCCCCGAGCAAATACTCGRTTTGTAAATGAATTATGAATTACTTTTATATAAATCAAAACTTTATCTATTTAAAATGTAAATATCTAAAAAATAGATTTTATAATTTTTTTATTAGTATTTAGGCTTTTTTATTGTGATTAATTTTTTTAATAGTTTGTATCAATTACTAAAGGATCCTGTTACATTAGCTTATTTTTAGTTCAGTTCAGTTGCGTTAACCCAAATTCTCTCTCTAATAAAATATTACTCGTTCGGTTCGGGTTTCAGTTAATGTAAACAGGCCCTAAATGTTTATACCTTTCTTTTATTTTTCCAAAAGAGTCTATTTAATAAATGTATTTCTTAAATATTTCTTTACATTTTTAATACGATCATTTAATTAAAGGGTGATTGGGAGGAAATCTGTAGGAGGAACGGAAAAATAAGGTAAGTAAGATGTGCCTTTTAGTTGAATATAGTTTCTATGTGCACGCGATGCGTTGCTTTAGGCTTAGTGAAAATGTTATTTCATTCATTAAAATAATTATGAACTATGTATCAGAAATAAAATGTCATATCTAGATAATTTAGCAATACTAATTTATTTGGTTGTAACTCTTCTTTTTTAATATGACTTGGAATTCAAATAAAGTCATTAAAGTTCCAATTCATTGTGTTTAAAGCTTTTCTCACTAATTAAGTTACTAATACAATGCCATTTTCATTTTTAATCAAGCAATAAGCAAAACATAAAGAGAATTTTAAGACACATTTAAGTCATATTTTTTAAAAATTCCATTCAAGGAGGTAAAAAGACTTTAAGGAGGGGGACACCTCTTCCCTTTCCCGTTCCCTATATAATAAGATTATACTAATATAGAATCTTCACTATTTATAAGTCAAGGGAAGCAATCGATGCTCCACCCTAGTGAAATATTACTTTTCACTTGCAACTGTGCAAAAAATAAACAAACCCTTAACCCAATTGCCTTATCTTCAAACTCTTCCTAAATTTACATCTTCATCAATAAGAAAGCATTTACCATTGTCAGTATAACTACATCAAGTTGACATTACAAAATCCCGTCTTATGTTTCAGTCTCTTTGCAAAAATAGGCTTATTTGACATAATTTAATACAAAATTATGAAGCCAAAAATTTACTTTCAGGGTTCGTTCTACCTACTAAACCATTGAACAATCTTAAGAAACCAACTCATACATTAATCATCAATACAGAAAACTTTGTGTACATCCTGCACGCATCACTGCAACCATATAAACTAGTCTGTTTTTAATGCACGCCCGGATCACGCTCAAAGCTACAGTCGAGTATTTCATGTGCTTCTTTTCGTTGTTAATCTATATCAGTTTCCATAGCAAAACTTATGCATATGTGTACTTGTGAAATCTTCAATGTTATAATGCCTCAGTCAACTTAAATAATAAATTAATGTGGCTTACAAGATGCATTTAACAACTTATGATAAAATCCATCCATACATGCGTCGTTTGACTATAGCACAATCTTTTGAAGAAAAATTATCAGTGGGAGACATGAACCTCAATACTGGAACTATTTCATACATTAACACAAATTTACTTGCTCGAAAATACTTATCAGAAAATTTATCAATGATCCAATAGAATTTCAATAAAATAATTCTCACTTTTCTAAAAATAAATAAAATAACTATCAATTTAACATAAAAGTTTTTTAGCAATTTAAGAAACTTTATAATGAAACTATATATACTCAATAGTAAAAAATAGAAAAGCTTGTTTTTCTATACATCTCGTACCATTCTTAATCCTTATTATATTTTAATCCCAATCTAACTTTTTGCCATTTATTACCACACCATATTCCTTAACTTATTCTCAGTTACACATAATACCCTCTCCACTTATTTACCTTTTGTCCCACTACTACCTACTCCATATTACTAATTACAATATTATATTTTCCCCCCTAATAACTTAAAATGCCTATACTACTTAATTCTCTAATATGAGCGAGTAATTTTTCGTTAAGATTGTCTATCATTATTTATATTTTAATTACTCAGATATTATTAGTTTGACATTTGATTATTACAACTTGATAATAAAGAAGGACTTATATCTTTGGTATCTAAACTTTTAGAATCGAATCTCTAGCATTGAACTCTATCAAACAATTCGATGTCATAATAGACATATCTGCCCTGCAATTTAAAAAAGAAGGAGATGAAATGATATTTTTAGTGTAGATCACCGCCAGTCCGCCACCACCTCTTTTTTCTCTTTATTAAATGAATTCTTAAAGTTTGCAAAATGCAAGTACTTAAAAAGAAAAAAAAAGGGAAATAATCAATTTTTTTTTTTTTTTTTTTTTGTGGAGAATAGGATAATAACAATAACTCGTTGATTTGTAATTTTGTAAATGAGTAACAATCAAGAAAAATAAAATCAAAAAATGATTGCATATCAAAAAGAGTACTCTCTAACTCTTTAAAAATTATAACTGAAATCAAGATTATAAAATGATCAAACCATTATTTTTATTTCCCTAAAATTCTTCTCATATTGTCCTCATAAATCAAACCTTATAAAACTTACAGTTTAGTTTTCTCCAATTTTTTAACTTTTAAAGTTGTCTATATATCACCATTCACCAATTTCAATACCTTTTCTTTCAATCTAAATTTTTTAATTAAATTTTGTTCAATTTTTTTTTTTAATTAAAATTATTTGATGGGAAGGAGAAGAGTTACATCTCCTGTGACAGTGTTAAATCAATGGTTTCAAAGGAAATCTTTAAAAGTGAAGATTTTATTGGGGTTGATTTCAGCTTTGATTTGCTTGGTGTTATTGAAGATATTGGTKAAAAATCACAACCATTTTTTTGTTGCTTCTGAATCAATTCATGCTCTTGGTATTCTCATCTTGATTTACAAGCTCACCACTAAGCAATCATGTTCTGGTATAAGTCTAAACTTTTAAGCACTTGTTACGTGTATGATGCATCATTTATATTGGCTCGATTAGATATTGACACCCGTGACATCGATCAAACTAGTTTATTGGCCTGTCCGTTGCACGTATTTTATGTAAGAATCGAAAAAGTAATTGAATTACTTGTATGTTTAATAAATAAGTTTTGTATATCGGTGATTATTTAATCGTCGATTTCATTTTTTTTTGTTAGTTGTTTCTTGATTAATTAGTTGTTTACGGAATGGTTTGATTTGGTTTTGCGAAAATAATAATAATGATAAAATCCTATATTTCTCCATGTACAAGTATATATCTCAATTTTGGATCTTATTTAGGTGTGTAAGTTTGATTGATCACGGACTAAGACTTCGATTAAACTTTGATTGATTGATTAATTGATTAATTGACTGATTGTTTCATATGTAAGTTCGCTAAATGATGAATAATGCCGATCATGTATACTGAACTTTTTGTAATTTTAACAGGTTTGTCATTAAAATCACAAGAACTTACTGCAATATTTTTAGCTGCAAGACTTGTATGTAGCCTTAAGATTGAAGGTGACATTCATACAATTCTCGATTCCATTACTCTGGCCTCTACTATGTGGGTGATTTACATGTTGCGATTCAAGTTGMATTCGACRTACACTAAAGAGCTTGACAACATGCCCCTCTATTTYGTGGTAAATAATTTTCAAAGAATTATTTCGTYGTTTTTAAAAGCTAMTCGTTAATAACTCAAAAKTAAAWTYGACATAAGATAAGTGAACGGAGGGAGTAATAATTCATMWAGTGATGTGCACGTCGTAAACTGATAACGTTTGTGTATKTGTTTAATTCATGCAGCTYGTACCGTGTGCCATCGTTTCAGTACTAGTGCATCCTCATGCAATTTCGACTMTGTATGCTCGTGTGCTCTGGTCGTTCTGCTTGTGTGTTGAAGCAGTCTCGGTGTTGCCTCAACTTCGGTTTATGCAAAACGCTAAGGTTTTTTCCGCAATAATTATATATGAATGTTTTACATAAGTCTCTTTGTTCTTAACAATGCTACATTGTCAATCTCAAACGACTTCCTATACGTTTGATCTGACACGAAACACGATACAACATACCCTAACGTCTTAAGAATTACGTTAACATGTACATATGAGAGCTTTTTTCGTGTGACTTTTTTGAAGTTATTTAGTAGTCGTCTATGATACAATTCAAGACCACAATTTAAGCAATTGATCATCATTCATGACTAATTTTCTCATTACCAATCTTTGTTTGAATTCGTTTCATCAGATGGTTGAACCATTTACGGCACATTATGTCTTTGCCCTGGGCATCGCGAAATTCTTGGGATGTGCTCATTGGATCTTCCAGGTTAAAACTTTTACTTTTTAGTTTCTACTGAATTGAACTTATTTTTACTGAATCGAACTTATTTTTATTGAAATTTATCTAAATAAGTTGACGAGAACAGGGCCTTAGACAATTACTCCGAATTATCGAAAATGAATCTCTTACATTTGTTGAATTATGTAGGTATACGAGAGCAGTGGACATTATATAGTATTAGTGGGAAATGGAAATTTATGGATAATACTGGTGTTATTAGCTGAGATTGTTCAAACCTTCATTTTAGCAGACTTCTGTTATCTTTATGTTAAGAGGTAAGCTTATAATTTATTTATCAAATGCTTTAGTTTCTTCATAATTTTACTTGTTTTATTACTAATATGTTTGATTTGATTTCACAGTGTTATGAATGGAAGATTAATAGTGAGGCTAGCTTCACCTGTCTAAAGAAATGAAGATTGCAGTGCCGGTTAATGATTTGGATTTGGATCCAGTAGAGTTTTATAACAACTTTACCGAATACAGTTTGTCAGGATTTGAATTCGGTATAGTTTTGTGATCGGAAATTTAGAAAGGTGTGAAATTAATGGACTACTCCGTAGTATTACCTTCAATTATTGATTTGCTCCTCTATAAAACTCTTTCATGATAATCTAAAGTTATACATTTGAATTGAGATCATCATGAATCGGCCTAATACAAGACCAAACTTGTTATGGTCTTCTCCTATATATTAGCATGCTGCAACTATAGTACATTAGTACTCCTCTCGCTACTTCGAGTTCTTACCGTTTAGGTTTCAATCCCCTCTTAATTAATGTTGAGGAGATCAAATCCGCAGCCCACTCTATCAATTATTATTGCCCAATTGATTGTTGGTGACTTGGTGTAGCGGTGATTGAGATTGCATTTGGTAGGAAAAATTCGTGTTGATCCCTCGCAACAACAATTGAGAAGGGACTGAAACTTAATTACTCAAAACTGATCTCCGAATCTGATTTAACCCAAAAGGTGAACCGTATGGTTCATAAAAAAAAATGTAGACCCATTGATCACTACACGAACAATCAATTAATATATCGATTATGTCTTTAATTGCATGAAAGTGATAATGTACTCATTAACTATTGTGGGCTTGTGGCATGACATGGATAGTTGGATACAAAGACAGTGGGCCATTAATGGGCCGGAAAGTCCTGGACACAAGAATACAAGCCCAATAGTAAAATTGTTCCCAAGCGTGGCAAGTGGCAACATTGTCAATTGCTACATCAATTGATCTTKTCACAACCAATTAAAACGCACCACCTAAGAATGTTACATCTTTTAGCCTATAGAATATCGCCATGCCATGCTTACTTCTTATGGTAAACATGTGTAGGCAACAGCTTACGAGCACCCCGTTGCGTAACATAAGAGAATTAAAAGTGAAAATATTAAATAAATATAAACATTAATTACAYCGATTTTTTTGGTGCTATTAATTACACCAATTTTTGCAATTACACCAAAATATATTTAATTYTTATCTAACGTCCGGRRTGCTGTTAGTAATATCAATATGTTTATTATTTACAAAWTTGTCATTAGAAGTACCATTTCTAGTCGAGTAAAGGCTATTTATCAAATATTTATATACTAACGAATCATTAACAACGAGGTATTCGTAAAAAGACGGAGATAAAAATTAATAACAAAATTTTCTGAAATGGGTGGGACAGATGACCGACGGAATGAATCAAATTTGGTTCAAGTAGCGAACAGCCAGTTACGGTAAGGCGCTTGGACCCCACAAAGTAAAGTAGCAAACGCTAAGATAATGAAAGAGGGAAGTGAATCAATAAAGTCGCAGAACAAGCTTTGGTGATGTGAGTTTGTTAGATTAAGAGAAGTAGAGCAAGGTGAGCGAGCTGAGCAAACGTAGAAGGGGTGTAATTGTTTTGACGAAGACTTGAGTAAAACGAGAAGTATATTGCTGAGACTGATGCAAGGCTCACTTGCTGTCTCGAACCTCACTGATCGACTTTACCAATTCCTTGAGAGCTGTTACACTGGCTGTTGGAGTTGCTGCTTTTTTGGTCCCCCATTTCCACACTGCTCTTCTCAAATGATGTTTTCAAACTAGTGATGAATTATGAACTTTAGCTCTATATGTGCGAGCTGTTGCTAGACTATTCTGGTTTATAGACAGTTGGGTGGTATACGTCTGCTCTCTTTCGATCTGTTATTTCTCGTATTTATCCGAACATTAATCTTGATCCTTTGAAAATCATGACACAAGGGGTAAACGTCCTAGGACATCCGGGGCTAATTTTTAAAATGAAAATTTTGTAAATTCATGCAAATAATTTCTCAGTCTATAATTCTATAAAAAAACATCTAATCCATGGTGTCGATTAACACGGGTGTGCTGTGGCATGTGGGCAATGAGAATTCGGGATATATAAAATGAGAGTGGGAATGGAAATTAAAAGGTGGGCATTCATAAAAATAATCTCCCGAATCCTTTGTATTGTCATGTTAGATACAAATTGTGTGATAAAATTAAAGAATTACAGAAATCCATGGTTGGTATGTGGGTATTAGTAAATTAGGATCTAAATTAAAAATTTATCAACTTTAACGAACCTCTCATAAGTGAGTATTAAGTATTTTTAATATCAATTAATAGTGGATAGTTTAGTCTTTCAACAAAAATAACTCATTCTCATCACAACTTATATCTACCTCTATAGTAACAATCATGTTACCGGAATAAGAGCCAAACTATTCTCGACTATCTACCTTCCCATTATTCCAAATTTTTATTCCGGCCACCACCAAACAATGGATTATAGAAAGACTCTGGAGTTAAGTATAATCAAATTCCACACTCTCATAATCTCCTCATAAACAAAACACCACTTTGCCCCGTAAATACATAATGCAGAGCATGAGGGCATAAGATAAGAAGGAAAATATACTAAATGTTAAAATGCGAAATTACCCCGCTACGAATTTTCGAAGAACTCTAAAGACATTCTTAGCACCTGAGTTTTAGGAGGTAATACCCCTTGACGTAT
>SNQN01000004.1:18615-30583 GCA_008642245.1 Bassia scoparia | reverse complement strand
GTACGAAGATCTTGTAATAAAACGAGAAGGTATATTCTGAACTGATGCCAAGCCACTTGACTGTCTCGCATACTGATCGCTCTTTATCCATCCTTGTAGAGCTTTACCTGCTGTTGGAGTTGCTCTTTTGTACCCCCATTCCATCTGCTCTTCTTCAAATGATGTTTTCAATAGTGTATGAATTATGAATTAGCTGTCTTATGTGCGACTGTTGCTCGACATTTCTGGTTTATAGACAGTTGGGTGTATCACGTCTGCTCTACTTCGTCTTGTTATTTTGATATGACTTTCGAATTAGATCTTTTATCATTGAAAAAGACAAAGGGGTAAACGTCCTAGGACATCGGGGCTAATTTTTAAATGTGACAATTTTGTAAATTCATGCATATCTCAGTCTATAATTCTTTAAAAAAAAATCAATCTCATGGTGTCGATTAACAAACGGTGCTTGTAGCAGGATGTGGGAATGAGAATATCGGGATATAAAAATAGAGAGTGGTGAATGGCAAATTAAAAGGTGGGCATTCATAAAGAATAATAACTCCCCAATCCTTTGTTTGTCATGTTAGTAATGTGTTGAATAAAATTAAAGAATTCATGAATCCATGTTGGGTATGTGGTTTTAAAGTAGAAGTTATTAAATTAAAAATTTATCAATTTAACGACCTCTTTCATAATGATATTAAAAGTTTTTTTTAATATAATTAATAAGTAGGATAAGTTTAGTCCTTTCAACAAACATAACTCATTCCACCAATATTATTCTACCTCTTCATAGAAAATCATTACCGAATAAGAAGACCAACATATCTTCCATATCCTCATTCCCATTATTCAAATTTTATTACCGGCACACCACCAAACAATTGGATTATAGAAAGACTTGGAGTTAATATTCAATTTCCACATTCTCATAATCTCTCTACAAACACCCACTTCCGTAAATACCATAATGAAGAGCATGCAGGCATAAGATAAGAATGGAAATTACTAAGTATGGTAAAATCGAAATTACCCTCCTATCGAGAATTTTCGTCAGAATAAGAAACTCTAGAGACAGAAATTCTAACACCTTAGCCCAGCTATTCCTGGATGGACCTGACATCCCTCATGGATAATAATTGCAAAAAAAAAAAAAAAAAAAAAAAAAAAAAGGTCTTATACTCTATAGTCCTGTTTTCAATTATCCCAATTAAAGCTGAGGTAATATCAGACGTTTACGATTAGAAATTTCTCTCCCAATGTCGTCCACGTAGATTTTCCTCCCCCGTCGGTTACGATTGAAAAACTCTAATTGCTTCATATCTTTCATGACTAGTTATTTATTTATTTATTTATTTATTTATTTATTATTCATTCATGATTATTAGCAATTCATTCATAAATGTTTAATTCACTTGTTTTATTTTTTTTGCTTGATTGAAGTTTGTTTGTTTGGCTGACTCAAATATATAATTGATGAAAAATTGGAAATTTGATTGCCTCACACAATTAAAGGGCACTACAAATTCATAAGAATTTCTGATTTTCAAAGTTAACCAAGCAACTTAATTGCTACAAAATCAAGTTGTTTGCTTTCATACTTAGCTTCCTTAGTTGTTTATAATTTTGTTATTTATGTATCAATTTCACATCCATAATTTTCATTGCACTATCTTGGCCATTAAATTATATACTTGTAGTTCATGATAGATTGTAAAGTCTATGTTTTGGGGAAAAAAAATAGTGAGAAAATGTCAATTTTTTTTCCATATTGTTAATTTTGCTACATTTTCCACTAATTAAAAATAAAAAATTAAAAAAAAATTGTTACATTATGCAAAGGCAATGCCCCAATTCCACAACCACAAGAACACAAGAAGGTGGGCCCCCCCATGGCCCACAAGATGTGTGAGATGGGATTAGGTCCATTAATTAGTGGAGCACCCTTAACATGCGAAACACATTTGTATGAGTTGTGTCAATATAATGATAGTGAATTTGTGATAGCAAAGTACTTTGTATTTATCCATTATCCACTTCATTCTATTTTTGATTTGTTGTTATATGTTCTTTTTTTGATTTGTTGTTTATGTGGAAGATTGCACGGAATAATTTTTTTGATTCATGTTAGCCGACCCTAGTCATGGAAATAAGGCTCTGATCGATTGATTGTTATATGTTCTTGCTAAAATTTGTTATTCTGCTGTTGCTTTATAAGTTTATATGCAAAACCATGGTTATCATATTATCGATCTTATAATTAGATACTTAAGTATAATGAAAAATAGTGCCACAACAACCAAAAAAAAATAAAAATACAAGTCTACTGATACTGGGATCATTGGGTTGTCTTGCATATTTATGAGCACATTTTGAAAATTCAAATAATTTTTTTGAAGTGGGATACCTAGGATCGTTCAAATGTTCAATCAATCAAAATCTTATTTTCATAAGTTGGGTCGACTAACATGAACCAAAAGTGATTATTTCGGGAAGTCATCCATATATACCTAGGATGGTTGAATTGCTATATATAAATCATTTGATTATGAAAAGTAAAACCCGATAATCTTGATCAGTAACATGAAGTCATGGACTGTCTGAGCATGGATATGCAACCTGTAAACGGTTCAATGTTAATACATGTTGTAAGATGATCTATGTTCGTCTATTATAGTACATTTTCTAACAGAATGAATTAGCTCTTTGATTAGAAGTAATGTAGTATGTACTGCCTCTCTTTAAGCTTTATATGTGTAATGGACTGTAATCTATTCTTTACAACTTTCATAGGTTTGTCATTGAAGACTCAAGTGCTAACGGCGATATTCTTAACCATGAGGATCTTCTGTCATTTTGTGTACATACGCGATATTTACATCTTACTTGATTTTCTGACTCTTGTATGTACTTTGTGGTTGATCTATATGATGTACTATAAGTTGAAGGACACCTACATGCAAGAGCTCGACAATATGCCTTTGTATTATGTGGTAAGCATTTTTATTTGTTATTCATTTATATTCTCATTTCTTTCTATATTTGATCATCATCTATGGTCATGACCACGTACAACAACTGTTGCAAAATTTTCTCGTAAATAAATAGAAATAGCAAAGTATGGATAAAAGGGACGTTACTGAAATGGTTATCTTCCGTGTGTAATATAAGGTTTACCATAGTTGGTGTTGTAGAACATTATTAAGCAATTATGGAGATAGGAACTTTAATGTTACACACATTTTAAGAACTGTAAATCTTAGAGTTTCTTTTAGGAGCTTGTGTAACACAACACGAGGGATCTGTTAACTAGGTAAGCTAAGGTTGCGTGTGATGAGTGACCTTTACAACCCTTTAGCAGGTTGGTAGAGGCTCATACAGATGCCTTATAGCCTTAGTTAAGTTGTCTTGGTGCTCCAGTGGTTGGTTTTTCTACAATAGTTGCTGTTAACTCTTTCATTTGGTGAAAAATGGTTACATGTTACCTTTGTTGTTTACAGCTGGGGCCTTGCTTCATCGTTGCGTACATAGGCAATCCTGGATTTGGATATGTTGGAGTATTATACATGTACAGCAAGATGATTGAAGCCTTTCAGTTTACACTCAGCTTGCACTTAATAAAAACGCTTAATGGTGTACCAGTTAGATTAGCTTCATATACTTGCTAAATGTTGATTCTGCCACTTAGCCGCTTGAAGCTCTTTTAGATAGTATGATAAGAAAATTCAGAGCTTGGCTTAATTTGTCGGTGGGAGTCAAGTGCTATAACTTTTAAGTCGTGATAACCAATGATAATCAAAACCCTACTTCCAGCCTGTTACTGCGTATGTATTACGCAGCTAAATCAAAGTGTCCCCTGTCCCAATAGCAGAACCTCTGAACTACTCCATTTTTTGTGGCATCTTTCAATAAAACCCCTGAGTGTAGGTCACACTTTGTACGAATAATTAGCTGAAAGTTCCATTTTTGATCATAGGCCCTAAAATGTAACGTATAGGCTTTCACTTCTTTTGCTGTTTCTTTGTTGATCTATCAGTAATTTATCAATTGACCTAGTATTTCCCAAGTTTCAGATGGAACTTTTTATCTTATCGAGAGCTCTTATTTTACAGCGACACTCTACGCCCGTTTCTTATCTTCGCCCGGTGAAAACATGTATCGCTAACAAGTCCGTCATCTGGCGTCGTTAGCCTATTCTCACTGGTCCTAACTCTGCCTCATAATAAAGGTTAGAATTACTTTATGCACTTCATCTGCGTATTTCTCGAGTTTCCTTTACATTACAACACTGTCTGTCTTTTTAGAATGAGTGGTCTCACTTTGCGTGACATAACACTACAGCTTGCAAGTGTGAGCGAGTGTATACACATAAACAATTTCTGTAATGCTGGTGACCTACCTGTGTTTAATCTGATATCTCGCGAACTAGAATAGGACATACTCTTGCATTGATCTGATTGACTCTCTCTAAGAGTGTTAACATATTGGCATTATATAGCAGCTCTCTATGCATTTAATGATCATTCTTCCTACTTTATATCCTTGATCAAAATCAGGAATGATCTCTTTCATCTAATTTCTGTCAAATATACGGAATAAATCAAACTCTCTGAAACTACTCGACCTTACGGTGCAAGCCGAGTTGTTATATGTTAAGGACAGTCTTGTCATGCATGACATTATTCGTTAACGGAAAAGAGCTTATGATTATATATTGTGCCAACAATATTTGTTGTTGCTCCTTATTGACACCAAAGGCCACTTGACGGAGTTAGGCCGAGGAAGTCTTTACAATTACTAGCCTCTCTTCTTGTGCTGAAATTTGAGTTTCACACAACTTCTCATCTCTATTGACGAGAGTGTGTGCCTGTTATTTTATATGTCAAGGTCCGGGCTACTCACTCCATCGATAAATAAACTTATATCTTGGGCCTTTTTTGTAATAATTACCCGCAGTGTTGATTGTCATTCCACTCAACCCCGAAACAGTTATGTCATGTGCAATTGCACATAATTCCAGTCTCTGCTCTATTGCTCAAAATTTATGAAAACACCACATATGCAATAACCACATTCATATTATTTGCTAATACATATATTCCTTGTCACCCTTCTCACGTTCCATATTGTTAACTCTTCTCCTATTTCTTGTTTCTCGGGCTTTTTTCGCCAGTCCTTATTATCAATACTAAATTTGGTTTTGATTAACGCAAACATATGCGTGTAGAACCTTGTTTTTGGATGGATACTCCTAACAAACCCGCCCCAAAACCCCCTCAGTGGATGATCATGAAGACACATTCTCCTTTTAAGGTCCAGTTTATGTTTGTGAGGGTTTTTCTTGAAGTGTGCATTGTTGTTTGTTTAATTTGTGAGTTGCTAGGTTATTGATGAGTCTAGGGTTGGAATGGGTAAGATCTGGACGTTATCTGCAGATGAATTGCTCAAGGATTGTGTGGTTAATAGCCTTCTTTTTCTCCTAGAATACGTGAGAGATGTTTCCTCTCACGGATTACTGCTTAATGTCTTTCCCGTGTTCCGCCTCGTTCCAGAACAGTCTGTAATAAACTCTACCTTTCTACATGATCAGCAAGAAGCTATGTCTGTGTACATTTCTGTCTCACTGTCTCGTTAGCCTGTTAGAACTGAAAGATTTACTCGTCGTCTGAGAGTCTTAAGCCATTCATACCAGCTCTACACGAGCACAAGTGAAGGAAACAGGATAATAGACTACTACAATCAATTCAACTGGATGTATTGGTAGTGTGTATATTAGATAATTAAAGAGTCCATCTTTCTGTTTTACATTCAGGCCTTGTTTATCAATGATGCACCAGATTTGAAGAGCTGTCTAGTTACAGACAGCTCTAACCTTCGGATTTGTTCAGATGGCAGCCTTTCTGCACTCAACCTAAACCTTAAACTCTCTCTTGAATTATGCGGTATAAGAATTTTCATTGAATGAATGTAGCCCTAGAAGCTGCTTTCACAATAATTTATGCGAGTGACTCGTAAGTAATGTAGTACGTCAGCAAGAATTTGAATTTTGTTTAAAATGTGTATGTAATCAATTGAAAGTTGTGAATAGTGCATACACAACTAAAAAAACGAAAGGACTGACGTTTAAAATTTAAATAAAAAGAGTGTCAAGGGAATGACATTAGGACAATTGCGATCATCACTCATTCCAATATATTAACTCCCTCATTAAAATACTATATAAGTGATATCAAAACTTAACCTACATAATCCCCAAGGCTTAATTAAATGGTTATAGCCGATTGCTTAAAGCATTTCATATGGCGAAGATATTATTAGAGAACAAATCTTTTACTAAACTATTAATAATATATGAGCGATTATACCCAGGAAGTGACCTCTAGTCTTGTATGACTACCAGTAACAAATATTTAAATACATAGATTTCCCGAGATTAGAGGGAAACAAATTATTTTAAAACTTGTCGACAAGATGACGCAATTTCAGGTGCATATTTCTTGATTTTATAGTTAGTTAAAGTCTTAAAGGTTACATTATCACTTGTATGCACCATCAAGACCTTGAGATACAATCTCTTGTCAACCGACTTTGAAATAGCTCCAATCGTCATTATAGTGTCTCTTTGCTCTGCCTTGATCAACAACTGCAAAAAATAATCTATGAAACATAAAAATCGATAAATTTTTTATCCACAAAAAGAAAATATCTTAAAGTTAACAATAATTTCACAACACAAAGACATATAATTATACTAATAAACCTACATACATCGAAACAACCATATACAGAAAAGTATCTATAGATTGACCTGCTGTTTCCAAGGCTTTTTTTTGTTTTTTTTTTTGAGAGGGACAGAAATTAGTTACTGTACAGAACCATACATTTGTTTCTGTTGAGTGTAAATATGATTCAAAATATAAAACGTTTTCTTCCTCAACAAAGATTTTAAAAAAATCGCTGATCAACCCTCTCAAGATAGTACTTTTTTTCTCTCATCTCACTCTTTCAATTAGTATGATTGTTTCGAAGTCTATTTTTATTATATCTACAAGAAGGAAATAATCCAGAAGAGGTAGACATGTATATGCAACAGCAGGCAGACTTACTCGAAACAAGTGACAAGTGTGCAATGTCTATAGAGCCTCATCAGAGTACATAGTGCGACGGTAAAGTGTAAAAGCACTTCAGACTTTGCCCACAATGACTCGTATCTCGACAAGCCTACTGTGACCAAGACACATATATACATTAACAATTTACAATGCAAAGATTTTACTTTTTGATCTCTTAGAGAGAGAAATCTCGTCTCCTAAAAATTTCTACGTACTCATTAATAAGTTTCACGTGATACGGAATTCACAGAAGTGTTTTTAGTATATAGAAGACTGTGCTACATCTTCTAATTTCTACGGTCCTGCTGTATTCAACATTTTGTCTTGCAGTCTTTTCCGTTCGTGACGAATGTTGTACTCGGATGTACTCATCTCTTCTCGTCCTTCACCTTCAGCTCTATAGTATCCTATCCCTCATGACGTACAAAGTATTCGTGATTCGGATGCCATCTACTTAATTGCTGTCTTTAGATTTCTACTGGCATATCATACTAGATAGCCTGAATTGTTGTTCTAGATTCATCCAATACTACTCGCTAATGCTTTTTGTTTTTATGTTTTTCCTTTTTATTATTTATATTTCTTTTTGTAAATAATTTGAATTTTTTGTTATAGACACTGCTTGTTGTGTTTGTCACTAATTATAGATTCCTAATTTAGAACACATAATCCCATGTATCAACAACCTATGAGATATAATTTGTCGTTCATGTGCATATGGTTTCCAATACTTTACCTCGCATCTGAAACTAGTTGTTGTGATGATTATAGAGAATACATAAATAATGCGAGCTTTTGGTGAGACATATTAAATTTTCTACTATAGAGAACCTGGAAGGCCTGGTTATTAAATTTAATTGAAGAATACATCGCAACAATTACATCAGAATTACAATAAGAACAAAGTAATTTTGTATTTTGAATATTTATCACTATGATTTAAGTGGTGATAAAATTTGGCTAATTGTGTTTTGGATAAACCGCATTGCTTTTATTATTTTATCTACATAAAATTGTCTGTGGGAAGAATATTTTGGTTACTTGATATATTTGGTGGGGGTTATACATGTATTATTCAGATCTGTTTTTATGAAATCTGTTATTACAATTCAAGTGTAAATTGTATAGTTTAGTGTTTTAACTAGGGATAATATTCAGTATGGTGCCCGCATGCAATTATGCTGAAGCAATGCGTGGTGTGAATCTTAGAGTCATGTAAGTGTGTTATATTTTCTTTTAGTGATTATTTTATTTTTACTGTTATAGGAATTATTATTTATTATTTGTTAAGAGGGAGAAATCTATATTCAAAAAATAAAAAAAAATAATAGAAAAAGTCATGGTTTGTAACTTGTTACTGTTGTTAGTTCCAAGTTGCTAGATCATCTGTGACAGTTTGTTGGTGCTGCAATATGTAGAGTGCATGCTATATCAGCCAGATTAGATTGTTGATTCAGTGAATGATCTTAGTCTTGCTACCGCCCCTTATTGCGCTTTTGGACTTGTCGACAATGTGGTTACTTCTCTGATGTTCCTAAGGCTGTTCGTGCCTTAATCTCCGGTATTCTGGGATAAAGAACTTGTTCCTGCTCACCCTTGGGTCTCAGGATATAATATTAACCGAAATAAAGTTTTTCTTTCTTTTATAATGATTTATGTATGGATTTTTCGCCCACCATAGAAGCATGTGTTGATTGTGGGAGGTATGGAAGTTGGGTTAGTCATACAAGATTTACTGTATTTGCTATTTAATTGTAATTGCTTGTTTCACTTCCGTATTCCTAGATACAAGTTTTGAATATTGTATTTTTCCTTATTTAAATGTGCTGAGGGTCACCGCTCGTTAACTCTACTATCACTAGGATTGATTTGTATTATGTTGAGTGAGTGATGGTGCCTTGTGTTAAAATGAAGAGATCATATGAGTGAGATAACTGTTTAATCTCACATAGAATAAGGATATTTAATTTCTTATTATTGTATTGATTTCATTCTGGTATGGTTATACGTTTTCTTGCGTTTTGTGGTCGTACATGATAAACCGTAATTATCTTAAATATTCTTTTTCTATTCTTTGCTGAATCTACAGTATCGAGGGTTATTCCAGTTTAAATAATTAATTTATGTGGTATATGTTAAATTTATCTTATAATTTAAAATTAGTTAGAGTCTTTTTTAATCAATATAAACATATCAGATTGTGTTGATTTCTTGCAATCACTTAACTTTACCGTGGCCTTCCCTAGCCTTAAATTGTATGAAAGCTTAATTATTTGCCTGATTTTCTCAGTTGTTGGTAACAAACATGTCATTTCAATATAACTGACAATGCCCTACGTCTTTTTGGACTTAATCTGTACATGTTATTTCGATACTCTATGTAGAAATCGTTTGAATCTGAGTGGATAACTCCGATTTGGATTTGATCTTAAAAGGTATTATGTATGAAATCTGTAAAGAATTAAGGCAAAGTTCTTGTTTTCAAATGATATTTTGATCAGTTAGTTATGCTGTCAAAGATGCAATTACATATACATCACATAAATTATTGAATTCTCTATTTTATCAATTTCTTCGTCTGTCCTTCTTTGCGCGGGATTTGTAAGTAATGATGCGTACCTTTAAATTCAAATATACCTCTCGGAGTAGGGACTTGGTGGCGCTTGTTTGAATGTTGATAATCCTCAATGAAGTGCTGATAACTTGTTAATTTAGTACGGTGTCCTTGATTATAGTGTCTTAAAGGCTTATCCCATACTTGATTGAGATTCCGACTCAGGGTAAGTCTGTTTGATCAGAGTCAATCTTTTTCCTCTCAAGCATAAGAACATTAGTTCCGTAGTGAATTATTCTCATCATGTATTTTGACCATTAGTAACTCTTAGTTTTGGTCCAAAGAAATTTTGCTGTGTTAGTGTGTGTCTTGATACATTCGTGGCTCAAACATTGACAACTCTGTGTTATTATCACACCCGTCATTTAGACCTTCGCGGATTGCTACATGTATTAACTATCTCATAGTGTCGAAGGCAAGAGTTGAAGTTTCATTCGCTAGAACCGAGCTGAGACCTTATGCTTTCATATATCTGGATGAATAGTGACTCTAAAACTCGTACTTCATAATTGCATCTTCTCTTAAACACTACTGTACCACGACAATTAAAACTTCTAATGACTATATCTGTTGAGAGTGCGATTATGAATAACCGTTAGATTCCATAGCTGGTCGCCTACAAATTGTGCTATCAGCGTTGTAAATTAAGTTTTCTTTTTGATCTACGCTTTACTAAAACAGCGAGATATCTGGTGTTCCCACAAAATAGTATCCTAAGTGTCTATACCTCGTCTTCTCAACAGACCTTTTGTCAATTTTGAGATTCCTTTGGATTGCTTTTGGCATACCTGGCACATCAATAACACCAAATCAGTATAAAGCTACCTAATATGCAGTCTTCTCACGATTACGACTAAGGGAGCTGGATTTATGTGCGTTTGAGTAGCAACATGACGAGTCGAAAGACCTATCATTCCATCCCATGTCTATATTACAGTGATCGGTGCCTTCCACCACCTCGTTCCCTTTAGGATCTCAGCATCAAGCTCTTGTTGATAGACTGTATAAACATGGTGTGATGTTCAATAAAGGCCTTCATAGCTTGTGTTGCTCCTAATGTCTGCAAACTTTTTTTCAACAGTTGTCTAATTAAATTAATGTGTTACTTTTAGTATGAAAGATAGATCATGATTCACATTCTAGACATTGCTTGCTTATTATCCTGCGCAAACCAAAGTGATATAATACTCTCGTCTTAGTTTCTTTCCCTTATTTGACATATTATACAAAAATAATAACAAACATACAAAGCAATAAATAATTAAGAAAAAAACAATACAAAAGAAGGTACAACAATAAAGACAAAAATACACCATTTAAAACTCATTTGAAGTGAAGACACCAAAACAATAATATATCCGTCAATACATATAAATCTAAAAATATACTGTAATGCTAATTGGGCGATTACCCGCCTGGTTATCTGTGATCAACAATGTGTGTTATCCACCTGATTCCCCACTTGTTAATCAATTCTTATAACTATTTTCAATGTCTACTCATTTGAAAACCAGTCCGTTCACTATCTGATATCCTAAGACGCCTTCTTGTGATATGCTTATACTTTACAATTCCACACACATACAAATTATAGTGCTTTGTAGTATTCTCCAACCTATGTTACTCGCTCAAAAAAAAAAAAAAAAAAAAAATACGTTTTTAATTTGTCTCTACAAAATTTATATACTTTTAGTGTTGGTTTTGAGTGCTAACAGCTTTATTCTTTGCAGAATAGTATGGCCAGTGGGGGCTCGCTACAACCGCAGATATACCTCCTTTCTTTCAGTACAATCTCAATTTAGGCACTATACTACTTAACATTTCCTATCTTGAGTAACACACTTGCAGTATTCATGGTGTGTTAAGCAAGCATAAGCAATTAATATTATCTAATAGACTCTAATCTATGGAGCGTGCTTGTGTGCAAAATGTTATTGTATTTCTTTGGTGGTTCGGCTGTATTGTGTTCAATCATAGATCTAATGAGTTATTCTAATCTCTGAAAACGAATCTAGCACATTGTTAACTATGCAGCAGAGGCCAGTCCTACTGCCTATAGAGTTATTCTGGACTGATCACAAGTTAATTGGTACCTTAATTATCGCATATTTTTAGTTTTGGCGTGTTCTATTCTGGAGTCCATCATGCAAAGACTTAACAACTAAAAATGACTAACGTCTAATGCCTGCTTGTGCAATATTTAAACGAGAGAAAATCTAACCGCATTCCGTGCTCACAAAAATTACCAATTACATGTCCT
>SNQN01000004.1:0-18590 GCA_008642245.1 Bassia scoparia | reverse complement strand
ACTCAATAAGATCCAATTTAATGTCTATATAGCTTGTTTCATTTAATGAGGGGATTAGAATTACAAATTTCTAGAAGAATAATGCCGTTTTGCGTGTGAATGGAATGGACCAGCCCCCCGTTCGTATATGATGAGACCTACCTTCGCCTTAGTCTTGAGGTTGGGATGTGTGGGTTTTAAGAGCTGAGCAATTACTCTCCTCGCATTGAAGTCTCGTTGTGGAACTCCTTGGATTTCTGCCGCATGGCACCAGCGAAAGACACCCTTGCGGCACACAACATAGAAAAGATTGCAAAGTTTGGATACACACCTGGTCTCTCCATAGCCGTATATGTGAATCACAAGAGTTGATTTGCTCTCATTTATCAAATGTTAATAAATTAACTTGTAATTGCTTTTAGTCTTAGATGAGTCTGATATAATAAAAGAGTTTGCTCTTCCTCAGCTACCATCAATAAGGATAGTCAGTGTCCAACTCCAACATGTGTAATGTGTTAGAATTAGAATTATTAGGAAGGTTCAAACTCGAACTCGAAGCAGCTCCTGTAAATTAATTATGTTCCTATCCTTCTGGTTACAATGTATTTCAAATTACTCTCCCGTAAATTCGTCTTTCCATGTGTATAAATCCGTAATTAATTAATCTTGTTATCCTAAACAGGACTTAAATGGCGACGCCTGTATCTATCGAGCCTGGCTGCATTTATCTCGAGAAAAACCTTCTATCAGGTTCACCATGAAAGAAAACGAAGAGGCTCAGATTATCAAAGACTCATGCCGTGCCAAGTTGTGCTTGACCGTTATACGACCTAGCCAATGCACAACACTAAGTTCATCTCTTAAAACTGACTTATTAGGGAAGAAACATYGWCGAGAACRRTAGAWATAGRTTCAGTTCARCAAATTTCAATTGACGARAACAKGACCTTATTGTTCTAGATTAATAAGGCATTTTAAAGCAGAATCAATACACTTAACTAAGTYGAATCAAAGAACATTTTTCTTATAGTCATTTTCTTTAAATTTTGATKAAATTCAACGGTCAACTAATTAKGGAAGAAACATTGACATTTGCTTTAAAATTCCATATATTTCCATAACAAATGACTTTCTGAGATTCATTCTATAATTAATAAGTTTACTAGATGACAGTGCAATGGAATAGAAGATCAGTAAATGACAGTAAAATATTACAATCACCAGCAAAATGTGTCTCTAATAATATATAATTACTAATTTCAATGAACCTCGCATCTGTCATTACATTATTATAGAATGAAATACTCTGTTTTAAGCAACCATTAAATTCTAAATCACAAACTTTGCATACCATTTTTTTTTTTCTTCTTTCATTCTCAAACACAAAGTCTCAAGTAGTGATGGGGGACAAGAGCACAACCCCGGCGGCGGTGAAGCGGCTTTCGAGGTGGGTTCGAAGCCGGTCCGTCMGAGAACAGGTGACCATGGGGGTTGTTGCAGCTTTCATAATGCTGGTGTTGCTGAAATCCTTTGTSAAAAGTCAAACTTACTTGTTTATTGGTAGTCAACTTGCTCATTCTGTTGGTATCTTACTCTTGATTTACAAGCTCACAATCAACAAAACTTGTTCTGGTAATCATCACTGCTTCTTCCTCTTTTACTGGTATTCCTGCATTTGATGTTATGCTGATTTATTGATCAGTCAAAACAACTCATTGACTTTTTTTTTTNTTTAAATTTAATAAGGTGAAGGGAATGAATTGGACAATTGTGGACATCCTCATTCCGTTATAATCCCTCATGTATACTATAATGATATCAAAACTTACCCTACATAGTCCCCAAGCTTACTTTTATGGTTGATAGCCATTTGCTTCAAGCATTCAAGCAAATATATGAAACAAATATTTCAAACCTATAATTTACAAACCCCTCTCTCTTGATACTCCGTAACAATTAAATCATTTTTTGTCGAGAAGGAAATAGTTTTTTAAAATTGACAAACGCATTAGAAGTCAATTTCTATAGTTAGTTAAAGTCTTGAAATATGACATCCAAGATCTGAGATCAAATTCTGTCCACATCATTATCCTTTGCGACTCTCTACGAAAAAAACAAAACCAGCAAAAAAAATAACAATATAACAACCAACAATTACTAATTCTCAACAAACTCAATAAAAAAAATATTAAATTTGACAAAAGGATTTTTTTATTTTTGAGAGGGAAAATGTGAATTGTATTAAAAGAGTCAACAAAGTTAAAAAAAAAAAAAAAAACCTTATCATTCCTCTCATAATTTTTTCTCTCTCTAATTTTCAAGTTTTTTTTTTTTATTTTTTTAAAAAAAAATGGGAGACAAAAGCGCAACTCCGACGGCAGTGAAGCAGCTATCGAGATGGATTCGCAGCAGATCTGTGCGACAGCTCGTGGCATTATCATCAATTTCTGCAATTTTACTTTTGATTTTCTTGAAAATCTTCGTCAAAAATTACACTTACTTTTACATTGGTGCTCAACTCGCTCATTCTTGCGGAATTCTCGTCTTAATTTACAAACTCACCATCACCAAAACTTGCTCCGGTACGTCATTCATCATCATCATCATCATCATCATCATCATCATCATCATCATCTTGTTTTAAATTAATTTCTTTTGTTATAAAAATTGGTTCTTTATTTATTCTGTTAATTGATATTGTTTGATTGACAAAGAAATTACATGGGAAATTGATTTCATTGAAGTTGGATGAATACCCAAATACCCAATTACATGACGAAGTAATTGTTTTTGAAAATAATTGATTAAGTGGAATGGAATTGTGGAAACCCCATGATTTTAATTTATCTTTTCTGGGAAGAAATTTGATTTTGATAATTGGGTTATCTGATTATTCGTTTTCTGTTATAGAAATCTTTAAATTATTCTTGTATATTTAGTAAACTATTTGGGATAAGATATTGAGCTCATAATGCGACAATGCCGGGGAAATCCTAAGTCGTTGTTAATTTTTTTTTATGATTTTTTTTTTATTTATTAGAATTATTATTATTATGTTGTTAAGAGAAGAAATCTTTATAATTAAAAAAAATAAAAAAATAAATAGAAAAGTATGGTTGTTAATTGTTACTGTTGTTAGTCCAAGTGCTAGGATCATCTGTGACAAGTTGTAGGTCTGCGAATTATTAGAGTGCTCTTAGCCAGAATTTAGGATGATAATGTGAATGATCTAGTTTRACCCGGCCCCTTCGCGGGGTCTCCGTCCGATGTTAGTGCCTTAACGGCCGAATAGAAGCATGGTGGATGTGGGGAGGAGGGGGACAAGGTGAACTCTACCTTCAAGAATGGTAGTGGTGAGTGGTGACTTGTGAGGTCATTTGGAGAAACTTTTTCTACCAAGTAATGGTTATTCTATATKTGAATTATGCATTCTGGTGTACCTTTCTTGCTTGTGGCACAYTGAACCTCTAAATGGCTTGTGAGACATGAAATGGTAAAAAAATGATTTGTGACTTTAGATTAAATTAGTTAAGCATCAATAACAGTTTGATTTCTGCTATAACTTTGTTTCCCGCCAAAAATAAGCTTTTGCATGTATTTCTCGTGTACAACATATCATATGCTGACATGCCCTACGCGCTAATCTTCTTTAATCATGAGAATCGTGATGAGCTACATGGATATTAGATGTATAATCYGTAAAGARTTAAGGCAAATCTTGTTTTCAAAGATAGTGTTACTGTSAAGATGCAATTACATACATACAACATAAAATGATCTCTATTTTATCAATTCTCTGTTTCTTATCCGGTAAAATGTGCTYCTTAAATTCAAATACTTCGTATGTGCTTTTTGAGTAACCTCAATGTRTGTACTGTGTGTCCTTGATGATCTTAACAGGCTTATCACTGAAGACTCAGGAGTTGACAGCTCTATTCTTAACCATAAGAATTTTATGTCATTTTACGCTCATACGTGATATCTTTATTGTTCTTGATTCTCTTACCCTTGTATGTACCCTATGGGTGATCTACATGATACGATTCAAGTTGAAGACGACCTACCTGCAAGAGCTTGACAATATGCCTTTCTACTATGTGGTAATCACTATTGTTTGTTATTTCAATTAGAAATCATTATATAATCTCAACAATTAACAGCTCCATCATCAATATTTACAAAGTACAACATCAAACAAAAATTCGATCTACAATAAAAATATTGTTTTCCTAGAGCTATATTGAAAATTCGACATATAGATTAATTTTTCCAGTAAGTGTTAAATTAATGATGAGAACTTCTTAAAGTGCGTAAGCGAGCAACTCTCGAAATCTTCTCAATGTCAATCATATTTACAAAAAATTTTAGTTAGTGGGAATCAGTGCCAATTTAACAGAAAAAAGATGAAATCTCCTTTCCTTGAGCCATCTTTCATGGATTGATAACTTGCCTTATTCTTTTACTGTATTTTTTAATGGAATATTAACTAAAGCATGAATTGCCACAATGACAAATACTCTTGTTATTACAGCTAAGAAAGCCTGCTGCCCATCCTGCTTGCAATTAATAGGAGCAATGCCTGGAGTTAGAGTCAACGCGCTCGATTTTCTCTATATTTATTTCTAAACAATTGAAGCTTTCTGTTGCTTCCTTTCAGCTACGGCTTCAATACAAAATGCTAAGGTATCGTAATTTATCTATCTTACAAACTTCGCAAAATGTTCAAGTCTCTCACGTCTCACAATAAAGCCTGTTTCAAATAGTATACAGAAATTTGAGCAATTTTAAAAATAAGTTATGAACACGTGAGAGTGGACTTAGTTTTTTGTTCTTGCTCTGAATCAAAGTTAGGCCACATTTTGAAAGTCAGTTTGATAAAAGCATTATTCTGAGAATGTTATTGTTGTGCTTGAATTGAACGATAAGCTACTTGATTAACTATCACACAACTTTACCTGTATGTTGATTATTTAGTAATGCTTATATAGCCTAAATCTTGATGACTTGATATTAATCAGTTCTAATTTTAAATAGTATTTGACTCTCTGCCTCTTGAATGCATTATGAAACCATTGTCTATATTATGTATTAAAGCCGCCGTAAAGTCAGACCAAGATCTATACAACTCTATATATGGGATTCTTATGATTTGAATATACATCCGTCACGTAGTTGAATAAAGTATATACCTATTCTATACTATGTTAATACCCGCAAAAACGAAATTAATTGACTATCAATTAAAAAAAGTTGCTTGGAGGCAGCAGAAGGCGCACTATATGATTGCGACTTTCAAAGATTCCTAAAGATTTGTAAAGTTCATGTGTTACTGTTCGATCTTTGAAAACTATGATTGCATCAACTCGCACCACACACAATTTTTTATTTATTTCCCCTTCGTACATTTGAGCTTTTGCTATTTCCTCTTCTGTAAATATTATTAAGAAAACGTTTCCTTGTGTTCCGCAGATGGTTGAACATTTACAGCCCATATGTCTTGCCCTGGTTGGCAAGATTCTTCTTGCTGCAAATGCGATAACATGGTCAGGAACATCCATATATTTAACTATCATAATGTTCTCTAAACTCGGTTTTTTTCATGATTATATTATGTATCATATCTTACATTCATGCCTATTAGTCGCTACTCTTATCTGGAAAGTTGGAATCCTATACACAGCTGATGAGTCATGTTTATAATCGAGAGTGACAAACATAGTAATGCCCAGAAAACTTTCTCTTGTCGTTATTCTTGACTAACTGCTATATTTTTGCTGATTGCATACAGCTTATCGACACAAAGAGTAGTGCTGACACAAATAGGTCAACGTCACTTTACTATCAATTATAAGCTCTTCTTGCCGAGGTAATGGTGTCAAACTTTTCATCCTTGCAGATTTCTGTTATTACTAGTCATAAAGAGGTGAAAATCAGCTCCGGATATATACAGGCCCAATTGCAATTGTCTGTGAACTAGTTTCAAATCACACTACTGACACTGCCGAGCGAAGATAGAAGTGTCTTTTTACCTATTCATATATATTCATAATAGATTTATAAATCCTCGCAGTTAAAACTAACTCACTGAACATGCTTTGCTAGGTACTCAATAAGATCAATTTAATTTTGTCTATATAGCTTGTTCATATATAGGTATATGAATGACAAATTCTAAGAATATTATAGTTGCATCGTTTGTCCTTTTATTGATGGATGACAGCGATGTATGAGACTAACTTCCTGTCTTAGTCTGGGCATGTGTGGTCGTTTAAGAGCCCTCACAATTTACATGCAATTAACGTCCCTGAACAATGCATCAGTCTCGATTCGAAACTCCTTGAATTTAACTGCCATGGTCACCACGAAGCACACCCTGCCGGCAAAGACATAGAATAGTCATTAGTGTATACACACCTTTCTCTCCATATCCTGTATATTGATCACAAGATGTTTCTACTCATACAAATGTTATAAATTAACTTGTATGCTTTTAGTCTTAGATGAGTCTGATATAATAAAAGAGTTTGCTCTTCCTCAGCATACCATCAATAAGGAAGATCAGTGTCCAACTTCCAACATGTGAATTGGTTAGAATTAGATTATTAGGAAGGTCAAACTCGAACTCGAAGCAGCTCCTGTAAAATAATATTTCGTCTATCCTCTGGTTACAATGTATTCAAATTACTCTCCCGAAATTCGTCTTTATGTGTATTAATCCGTATTAATTTAATCTTGATCCTAAACAAACTTAAATGGCGCCTGTATCTATCGAGCCTGCGCATTTATCTCGAGAGAAAAACCTTCTACGGTCACCATGAAGAAAACGAAGAGCTCAGATTATGCAATATGACTCATGCGCTCCAAGTTGTCTGACCGTTTATACGACCTAGCCAATGACACAACACTAAGTTCATCTCTTAAAACTGACTTATTAGGAAGAAAACAATTGACTAGTAGAACAATAGAAAATAGATTCATTCAGCAAATTCATATTGATCGAGAACATACCTATTGTTCTTAGATAATAAGGCATTTTAGAACAGCAAGATCAATACACTAACTAATTCGAATCAAAGAACATTTTTCTATAGTCATTTTCTTTAAATTTTGATTTAAATTCAACGGTCACTAATTATGGAAAAAACATTGACATTTGCTTTAAAATCCATATATTTCCATAACAAATGACTTTCTGAATCATTCTATAATTAAAAGTTTACTAGATGACAGTGCAATGATAGAAATCAGAAATCAGTAAAATATTAAACATCCACAAAATGTCTTCTAGTATTAATTATATTAGTTATCTAATTCAATAACTCGCATCTGTCCATACATATAATGAATGATAAAATACTCTGTTGTTAAGCAACCATTAAAATCTAAATCACAAAACATCACATACCATTTTTTTTATTACCTTTCATCTCAAACACAAAGTCTCAAAAGTAAGTTGGGACAAGAGCACAACCCGGCGCGGTGAAGCGGCTTTCGAGGTGGTTCGAAGCCGGTCCGTCCGAGAACAGGTGACCATGGCGGGTTGTTGCAGCTTTCATAATCTGGTGTTGCTGAAATCCTTTGTCAAAAGTCAAACTTATCTGTTATTGGTAGTCAACTTGCTCATTCTGTTGGTATCTTACTCTTATTACAAGCTCAACAATCAACAAAACTTGTTCTTGTAATCATCACTGCTCCTTCTCTTTTACTGGTATTCCTGCATTTGATGTTATTGGATTTATTGATCAGTCAAAACAACTCATTGACTTTTTTTTTAGTTGAATTAGAATGTGATGAATCAGCATCATTTTCAATCGATTTCGTATTTTATTTTGTTTCACATAAGCATGAAGTTTCGAATTTTGCGTTTGCTTGATGATATAGAAAAATATACCAGCAAATCAAAATAAGAATTTATTGAGTTCAAAACCGATTTCAATGTTTATAACTATTCAGAAGTAGTTAATCGATGAAGAACTCGATTCCTATACAATTAAATCGATGTGAGTTGCGGTGACCGAGTATGAATGTAGGAATAAGGATTGCTCAGCCATGTTTAAATTAATTTGAGCCTCAAATTCATTATTCTGGCTTATGAAACGGGTGATGAAGTGAAGTTGAGGTCCAACATCAAGGCGTTTTCTCGTCAAATTATTTAAATAAGTTTTAGTAAGTATAAGTTCAGTTGTTAACTTATTCATTAGCTTTTTATATCCTTCATATCGTACCACAAAGATTAGATGCAAGAATTAAGCAACTACACAACAATGTGATGAATACATACGAATCGAGATTAATTAGATTGAATGGAGAAAACAAATATACCTTGAATATTACTCGAAAACATTTCAGTGCTAGTGTTCATTATAACCAACATTGTCCTAAGATCAATCCTAATAAGTGTACTGTATTGTTGAATATAAAGTTCTGACCGAAAACTTTCAGAAGAATTGCAATAAAATCAAGATGATGAAGACTCTTGGAATTGAACTTCATTAACAAAACTTCAGTGCTTCAATTTACCAAATCCGGCTTAGGCCCTGTTCGCGTCAACTTTATTTACTAATAAGTCCAGTTCAGCAAAAAATCAATTGACTAGAAAAGAGCCAATGTAGCAAAATCACACAGTGTACTTGCCTGCATGAACACCAAAAGCTTCTAGCAATCTGTTTTACTTCTTATCATCATTGTTGGATTTCACAGAGGCATATCATATGAAGACTCAGGAGCTTACAGCAATGTTCTTGGTCATGAGAATCTATGTTCTTTTGGATTCTTACGCGATTTACATGTTGTGCTTGATTCACTAACCCTTGTTTCTACGCTCTGGAGTGATATATGATACGATACAAGTACGGAGCAACCTACATGCAAGGACCTATAAACTCCATGTTATATTAGCTGAGTTGAACTGTCAGAATGGTTAGTGTAATTGATGGTAAGTGAAGTGAAAATGTAACGATCCTTGTCGGCAGAGATGGGGCCTGCGCGATGTTGCAATATCGTCATCAAGGATGGAATAACATTATCTATTTGGTTTATATTCGATTACTAATCATAACAATTGAAAGCCGTTTCAGTGCTGGCCTCAGCTTCATCTGTTACAAAATGCCAAGACGTAAACTTAAGTCTACCTTGTCTACTTTGTGTATTTATGTTCATCAAAACTAACTCAAAATATCCCTGGTGTCACCAGGCTTAGCATCGAATCTAGATTAGCTCACTATTTTTATCCCATTAAACGCTAAATTTTAGTGATCGCATTTCGTTTTAATCTATGTCTAATGCATTCTTTGAACCAATCCATCTCAAATTTATAAGATGTAGTTGTATTTGGCTAACATATTGGTCATTGTTATGTAATCGAAAATTTGAAATCTTGCATTGTATGTATGTATGTATGTATTCCATTAGCTAATGTTTGGTTTTCGCTGTCTCCTTATTGATGTACATGATATGATATTTTCTCCTCATTATTCTACATATCTTCTTGCAGTTGGTTGAACCATTTACCGCGCACTATGTATTCGCGTTGGGTGTTGCAAGGTTCTTCTCATGCGCAAATTGGATAAATATGGTCAGAACTCAGACTTATGCAACTACCATTGCCCTTCTAATCTCATATTTCATACCTGTTTTTTACGAGATCATTTCATGTAACATGTTTAGCACCGTGCTTTATGCCTTGAACAATGTCATGTCGTTAGCTAGAATTTGATTTCTACGAGGACTAGAAAAGAAAATTCGACTTACAGACGTATCTTCTGCAACTGCATACAGCTTATTGACAGCAGAGGAGCGCTTCTGACACAAATAGGGCAGGGACATCTTTATATACTGGTGGCTCTTCTGTCTGAGGTGGTTCAAACGTTTATTTTGGCGGACTTTTGCTACTACTACATCAAAAGGTATAACATATTTACATCTACTCTCCAATTAGAAACGTAGTTATTAATCTGTTATCGATTCTTCCTGTCAATGATGTGCATAAGAAACCGAAGAAAGCAAACAGGAAGAACATCCCAATCCCACCTTATTACCTTGTTACCTTAGCATGATGCTTATAAGTTTTTTCGGTTTATTTAATTTCGTTACAAAGTTGAGATTCTAATATGTTAGTGTTATGTATGTATGTATGTACAGTGTGATCGAGGGACAGAAGATGATGAGGCTGCCTTCAATGGTTTGAGGTCGAGATGCAACGATACACTGTGTCGGATGCTGAAGTTTGTGATTAAGCCATTGCTTTCAGCCCCCGCTGCTCTGCAACACGAATGTAATACGTACTTAATAAGTTGTAAGGAATRAGACCTGCATCGTTCAGTAAAACTAGCATGATCTTAGTCTCAGGTTGGCTTACATCTCGGCGTTCTCTTCAATAGCAAATCAGGAAATGAACWTCTGATTCATATTACAGTGYTGCGTTTTAATTAATAGAGGTTGTTAAGGTCACTATTGCAAAGCAAGATTTCGGAATATCTGATGTTCATGTTAATCGGACCATCTCAACCAAAAGCTTAAGGTGATGRTTGAGGCCAASGAATATAATATATACTCTGTCAGTTCAAAAARATYACATACGATATATTTCAGTGTTCTTCCTGCCTTCCTGGCACATACATTCAGCAACTTGATCGGAGAGCGAAAGAGAACAGTTTGTATCTACATTATCTGGGAGTAGTAGTCTTAGAATCGATACGAATTACAGGTAAGATGAGAATGGCTAGTWAATATAAGCAGTAAACTTGATYAAAAYCCTCAAGCTGAATTATTCAACCTCGGCCTTTCTCTTAGATAATTCTTCTTCAAAGTAAYTATACTGATGAGAAACTAGATGTGACGATGAAGTAACTATACAATCTAGATAATGTGATTCGCGTCACGGCACATATAAGATTATGTTTATAAAAAAATTGTTTTAGTAAAACGAATCGAAGAACAAATAGCCTCACAATAATACATAATGTTCAATTGTTCATAATCATATCTTACAAAGAAGGGAAATTCTCTTTGGTAAGCACCAGTTTTTGCGAAATTTCTTTGGTAGGCACGAGTTTTATTTAATCTCTTTGATAGACACGAGTTTTTGTAGGGTGTTTTAACCGTGAGTAAAAAAAGAATATTTGAGAGGCGGCGGTTGGCTGGGCGTGTAGTTTCATAGGGCGGCAGTTGGTTGTGGTGGTGGAGTAGTAGTACAGTGGGGTGGGGTGGAAGTTTTAACCGAATATTCTTTTTTTATTTATGGTTGAAACACCCTACAAAAACTCGTACCTATCAAAGGGATTAAAAAAAACTCGTGCCTACCAAAGGGATTTTGCGAAAACTGGTGCCTACCAAAGGGAATTTCCCTACAAAGAATGATTTTTATAATCTTATATATAAGTTGACTTGCAAATTCTTCTACTAAAATAAATAGAACAAAGGGGCATAAATAGATGAATATACTCTAAAGTCTAAACTAATCACCTATAAAATAAATAATCACTTATTGAACACTAAGTCCAAYTCACTAGGTCACCCTAACCACATTATGTGTAACAAAACTCACACAATTACTCTATTAATCTATAAAACTATGTATATATTTTTCCTTTCAATTGGCWTGATTAGCCAACACMTTGAACATTAACTAATTTTGGACCACCCTTTGATAGTTTGATCTATATATCTCCATTGTTGAAGGGCACGAGTGCGACGTTAAGGTTTAATTTGATAGTATTATTATGGGTGAGAAAAGGGCAATTTCGAAGACACCGGTGAACCGGCTAGGCAGATGGGTCCGTAGTCGGTCCGTGAGAGAGAAAGTGACCATGGGCGTGGTCGCGGCAATTGTAATGCTTGTGTTGCTGAAAGTTTTCGTCAAGAAACGTACACACATGTTTGTTGCWACTCAAGTTGCTAACTCTCTTGCCATMTTAATCTTGATTTACAAGCTTACCATCACTAAAACTTGTGCTGGTACTTCTCTATTCCCTTCTTCTTTTTTAACTAACAAGCATATATTATACGTAGGGCTGTTAATGAGCTGAGCCTGCTCGCGAGCTGCTCGAGCTCGGCTCGGTCAAAGCTCGGCTCGTCGGGGCTCGGCTCGAAAATAAACGAGCCGATACACGAGCTATGTTAGGCTCAGCTCGAAAGCTCGCGAGCCGGCTCGATTTATTTATTTATTATAAATTTTAATAAATATTTTATATATTTATAATTTAAAATAATGAAAGATGTATATGTATTATTGAAACTTAAAAGATGAGTTAAAAAAAACCTTCATATGCTAAGGTCCAATATGAATGAGATTACTAGTGTGTAACTCTTATTTGGTTTGAAAACTTTGAATTTTGTTATTTGAACACTTTGCAAGTGTGTGAATGTGCGTGTGATGAAATATTTGTAGACTTTGTAATTTGGATTTAAGTTTGATATGTTTTTGAATTTTGTAGAATATTTTGTTGGATGTTAGTAGTTGATATTTAAAAGTTTGAACTTTGAAGATTTAAAATTTCAAATCATAAAAAAAAAGTTAAATAAGGTTAATGAGCTCGAGCCCTTAAACGAGCCTTTAAATGAGCTCGAGCCTCGAGCCGAGCTTCGATTTCGAGAGCTGACGAGCTCGAGCCTCGAGCCGAGCCTCTACATAACCCTCACGAGCTCGAGCCGAGACTAGCAAGGCTCGGTCTCGACTCGGCTCGTCAACAGCCCTTTATACGAAGTATTATGTCACATACCATCTAGTAACTTCCTCAATTCGAATGATATATAGGTGTGTCACGTTGCACTCTCTAACGGTTATTATGTTACCGTGCTTGATTTTTATTAACGACGACATTGTAGAAGTTCGATTGTTATTTTTTCCATTTTTGATCTATGCAGGTCTATCATTGAAGACTCAAGAACTTACAGTAATATTCTTAACGATGAGAATTATATGTCATTTTACACTCATACATGATATACATATCGTACTCGATTCGCTAACCCTCGGATCGACTCTTTGGGTGATCTATATGATGAGGTTTAAATTGAAGAGCACCTATATGAAACAGCTTGATAACATGCCTTTATATTATGTGGTAAGCAAATTCTTGTTCATTTTGCTCRTTGCTCTTCTCATTACATGATCATTACAATGTTATCGTACACATTCGCCTTGTATTACCGTCGATGGTCAAGTATAAAGTACGWAAAAGACTATTTATTTAACAGTTAGATATCTAACTCTCTAGTAGATAGAGATTGTTAACGTTTACAAAAGTAAATTTCAACGTTTCTCCCCCTACAATTAGAAGAGGTGGATATCTAACTATTTGRTGATGACGGCAGTTGGTACCGTGTGCTCTTGTCGCGTTGATCGGGCATCCCGGATGGCAAATAAACTTCGCCAAGAACCGATTTCAGTTTGTTAGGAGATACTTCTTTATCTATAATGTGGTAATTGAAGCCGTTTCAGTGCTCCCTCAGCTTCGTTTGATTCAAAATGCTAAGGTTCGTACATTCGTACTAATACTAGTCAAGTTATGTTCAGTTTAATTTATTTAAGCATTCTTGTGTTTATTTTAAAAAAGAGTTTAGATCAGATTAGATAGGATAAGAAAAATTCAAATCAGATTATATTTTTTAAAAAAGTTCAGATGAGATCGGATCGGATAAGAAAAATTCAGATCAGATCCGATCAGATAAGAAAAATCCACATCAGATCAGAAAATACTAAAAACAAAAAACAACTAGAAAAGTTCATATCAGAACAAAAAATACTAAAAACAAAAAATAACTACAAAAAATTCAGAAAATATTCAGATTAGATCAGATAAAAAAATTTCAGATCAAATCAGAAAAATTCATTTCAAATCAAATCAGAAAAAATCAATTCAAATTACAAAAGTTCAAATAAGAAAAAAATTCAGTCGGACCGAACATAATTCATTATATGTAATTTATGTTCATATACGTGTGAATGTGTCTCATGTCTCCTTTTCCTAAAACAAGCTCGTATGAAATAACTTTAGTTATGCCAATTGAAATTCGAGTAAACCTTATATGAAATTAGTATTATTTTCCCAACTTTAGCTCATCTAATTTTAGGAATTATTTTGCTAATTAATTTGTCTTGTAGATGGTGGAGCCATTTACTGCCCATTATTTCTTTGCCTTGGGTGTTGCAAGGTTATTCGCTTTCGCAAATTGGATTTTAATGGTGAGATTCTCTTCCCTTATCGTTTTCTTAACGTCTAATGGCGGATCTTGGCCAAAAAATACAAGGATCAACTATTGATATTTAAATATTTTTTTTTTAAAAAAAAAGTCTAATTTGATCTATAAACCCCAAAAAGAAAATTACGAGAATCTTAAGTTATATTAAGGCGCGAGTTAATCATCTCTTGAGGGATAATCAAGCCCCTCTTAGCTCGAGGGAAGATTCGCGCCCTATTAATGTGATCATATGCGCGATCTTAAGGTGATTAGAAAAAACGTAACACCCATATACACCATTAACAATTACTTAGCTTGTACTTAACAAAACATGAATGATTCTCATCGTCGTACTAAGTATTATGTAGATCATCTAATTCGATTTGCTACGTGTTGTGTATGTGTGGCAATAAATAATGTGCAAATAAACATGAAAATGCATTGTTAGTTGGGTTCACAGTACAAATGACGTGAATACGTGATGAACCATACGTACATGACATATTTTTTTTTCTGCGGTGCATATGTTTCTATGCTCTTTGTTATGGAGAAAATATTGAGTAATATCGTCACAAAATTTTTAATCGCATTTTCTTACTTTTCTTCGAACATTTTCTAAAAAGTATAAAACATAATCTAGATAGTATCAAACATTATTTAAAGTGTATAAAACATTTTCTACACGAATTTTGACCCTTGTAATTATGTTGTTAGAATGCTAAGTGGCATGTTGTTATAGGTTTAGGCTTTTTTATATAAAAAAAAATTGAATTAAAAAAATGAAAAAGGGGTTGTGATCTAGTAATCGCCGAGATTGCTTTATTATTCCTCCTTTGTTATGTTCTTATGTCGTCCTATCTAAATATGATTTTTTTCCTTCTAAATTGTTATTTACCGCCTGAAATATAGCATATAACCAGTTTTCAATTTACCCTTACTCACATTTTCACTCATACGCTACTTCTCTCTCTAACCTCTCACTACCCTACCACCCCGCCCTTGTAAACAGTATTTTAAAATAGGTGAGCTATATTACACTTCTTTCATGCATTTTTTTTGTTATGTGCAACAAAGGGGTATTTTTAATTTCTTTGTTACTCGGTACTCCTAATTAATTAACATGATTAAATTCTCTAACTTATTTATTTTCTTGGAATTGAATGCATAAAACTCAGCTTATTAACAGTAGGGGATCACTCTTAACGCAAGTGGGGAAGGGACGTCTTTATTTACTGGTAGCTCCTCTTTCTGAAGTTGTCCAAACTTTCATCTTAGCTGATTTCTGTTACCATTATGTCAAGAGGTGAGCAAATATATACTGTATTTTGTACCTTATTTCCGAGAACTGATATTCGCACTCCACCACTCTCAATCTTTATATATGCATTTCTAATTATGCACATAAAACTACATAAGTACGAAGTACTCCCTCCATAATACATTAACTGCAACGACTTGATATAAAGTAGAGAGGAAAAGTGTTCAATCGTTGCAGTTAATGTGTTACGGATGGATCGAGTATATAATATTTCATCCGTATCTCGATTATATAAGCCAACAAGGGGGAGCAATAGTACCCCCTAGGAAATGTCTAATTTGTCCTTTGATAAATATAAATTGACCTATTTAAACCTTCTTTAATTAATTCACTTCCTACTTCAAAATTTTCAAATATATGAAAGTTTCAAATTTACTACTCCGTAAATCAACTAATACTACTTAAAAAGTTAAAACATTTATGATAAAAAATTATGATTGAAAAATGGCACAATATTTTAAAAAATTACAATTCAAAAAGCGTCAAATTTAAATATAGATTAACAATTTTTCCTCTTTGTTTTAAGCACGCATAGCGTGCACTTAAAAACTACTCAGTCAAAAAAAAACACAACGACATAACACTTTTTCTCTCTACTTTATTTCAAATCGTTGCGTTTATTTTGATACGGGAGGAGTATATATATAATTATATAGTAGAAAATTCGATTTAAATGGAATTATTTCCTTCTTGTCTAATTTGATTTTGTAAAAAATATATCTCATAATAGTATGAATTTTACAGTGTGATGAGGGGACAACGCATGATGAGGCTACCTTCGTTTGTGTGACATACATGATACAATGCAAGGAAATGCTGAGATGAGCTGCTGCATGCGATAATAAACTCAGTTCATGCATCAAAATGTACAAGTTTGTATATAACCTTGCTTAATTTCTTCTTTGGTACGTATATTATTACACTTTTACACTAACATGGACATAAGTATTAAGTGTACCAATTGCTACTATAATTACCCATGCAATGACTAATTTTTTAAAAAAAAATCGAAAAAGTATACGAGTATACCCTTTATTGATTTTTTTTTTTTACACGATAAGGTTAACGAGTAGACCCTGCACAGATGATATCTCAGGAACTGTCCAGAGAGGGGAGGGGGGATAAAATCCCCAACATCACATTGGGGGTGAGAATCGACCCCGGGGCATGACCCTGGAAGTCGGGGTTAGTGTCACTGCACTACACCTCACTTCTCATGCCCTTTACTGATCGATTTGTCTTGTCATAGAATATCAACGCTAAGAGGATGGGGATGATATATTAATATCATTATATGCCCTAACATTATGTTGGGGGTGAGGCTCGATCCCTAGTCTATGCTAAAAAAAAATTCCACAAATATATATCAAATTAGATCCAAATTTATGCCAATTACGCATATGATATGCTTCAGTTTACAAACTAATTACTAACATATCGTCCACTTAGAATTGGTCCAAATCCAATATTTTTTTTCTTTCAAATTTACTAAATCTCTAGTGACGATAGCGATTTTCACGTCCCAGGCCACTAAGCTAGACTCCATATATGATATATCATGTGGCTCCTTATGCACCTTAGTTATAAAAATAAATAAATAAATAAATAACATGTTACACGATTTCTTAGTACGTAGTAGATTAAACTACATATATATAGAATACAATTATTAGCAAGTAATTTGGAAATTAAACGAACTTTAATTTTACTGTTATGTTGGTGGATTTAGTTGTTGAAACGTTGGTTGTAGGTATGATCACAATATAACCGAAGAATGATGAGACACAGTAAAATTAATTTGGTAGTTGAAAAGTGAAAATTAGCTCAAACCTAACTAGTAACTACTACTAGTGTGAAGTTAGGTTGAAATCAAGAAGTTAATTTATACCATGGAAAGTAGGAGATCGAGTTAGTGTACTGAGTTTAAAAGTTGACAATGAGTTAGTATATATGCAATATAATACACTCAATTATTAGCCATGTTTAGATATAGAAGTTAATACTATACTATCTAGAATTAGAATAAGGAGGGTATTCATGCAAACGCTCGTTGAAAATTAACCCTCTCGTTAAATTAAAGACATTGAGAACTGGCAACTCCTCGTGGTAAATCAAAAAATTAGTACACTTTGCTTATTTAATTGTATCAATCAATCAATCAATCAAAAGTGAGGTCGGTTAACACGAACCAAACGTGATTATTCCGATAGGTCATTCACATGAATTTTCTTCCTCCGCTCTCTACGATCGAGAGTCTCGTCCGCTTGTAAATCCAACAATTTTTAAATAATTATACTCTGATCCGTATACAATTATGTGAGATAGGATAGATCTCGTTTAGTATAAACGAGTTCGATCTTTTTAAAATATATAATTTTTATACTCCGTATACAACTATACATCATAGCCTTTAACCTCGTTCATGTGAGGCTAAAGGCTATGATGTAAAATATACTACAACACCGTGGTGGAAATGAAAATCATGTACAATAGCATGTGGCCTAGTGATCGAATTTTGGACGTAACTTAAAATAGTAAACACAAATACATAACACGTCTTTAACCGTTGGACGTATGTTCATATAAAGAAAWTTAAAACACTTGATAGCTGGAATGCTGGATCCTCCACTAGTCCACTTCTACCTTGTAAATAATGTTGGCCTATATCAAATACTGAGTACTTTTTTCGTAATGTAAAATCTGTAACACTTTCTATATTTGGATGTAATTAAAAAATTGTAATAAATGTATGAGTACAACTTTTCTCATTTGTTAAATCATTAACGACAAAATTGTCATATTTTTTTACCAGGCCACTTTTGTTAATTGTTATCTTTTTTCTTGTCATATTATACTTTTGGGACTATTACACTAATTAATTTAATATCTAATCCACTATTAACTTATTTTGCATTGAAAATAATACAAATACAGAGTACAATTGTTGCATTTATTATGCTACAGAGGAGGTAAATTAAATCACAAGTTCCATTTTAAACCTCTTATCCACTACATATAAGAAATAAATACAACACTATAAATGAAAATAATTTGTGAAAACAATACAAAATAACACAAGTACCAATGTGATAAATGTTTGATTAAAAAAATT
>SNQN01000003.1:569473-610135 GCA_008642245.1 Bassia scoparia | reverse complement strand
GGGGTTAACCACCATGGTCAGTCAATTCTTTTGGGTTGTGCGTTGTTGTCACATGAGGACACGGAGACGTTTGAGTGGTTATTTACTAATTGGGTTCGGTGTATGGGGAAGGCACCTCTAGGTATGTTGACTGATCAAGATGCAGCAATGTGGAAGGCAATGAAGAATGTTATGGTTGACACACGACACAGGTGGTGTTTGTGGCATATATTACAAAAGTTTCAGAAGAGATTAGCACCCTACGGTGACTATGAGGTGATGGATAATGATTTGAGAAATGCTATTTATGATAGCTTCACAGAAGAGGAGTTTGCTCATAGCTGGGGGAATGCAATTAAGCACCACAAATTTGAACAAAATGAATGGTTGCAAGGTGTTGAAAATAAAGTGGTTTATTTTTTTTTTAATCAAAAATTCAGTTTCATAATCATGTACGTACTTATTAGGCTAGACAATTTCTTAACTAAAAACTGTTATGAAATTATACTTCAAACTACATATATAGGCCGGAGTACTAAACGATGCTTTAGGATTCATGTACCACAATTCGATCTGAATTGCTTTTTGTTTCGCGCGTATTCAAATTTATTTTAAAAAAATTCTCATTAAATGGTTCTAACTAAATTTTCATTAGTTCTTGACTTCTTGTGAACGGTAAATTTTATTTTTGATACTCAGGCTCTTGGCTTGTCACGTACGCAAGGTATTGAAAATAAAGTGGTTTATTTTTATTTTTTTATCAAAAATTCAGTTTCATAACTATGTATGTACTTATTAGGTTGGATGTTATGGTTTAACTAAAAACTGTGAAAAATTCTCTTAAATAGAAGAATCAATTCTATATGTTTAGTATCTCTAATATGCTCTTAATTAGTTATTTTTTTTACTGCTCAAAATTATATTGTATTTCATGTCCTTATGTCATCCTTTGCCTATGTGAAATCAGGCTTGTATGATGAAAGGGAGATGTGGGTCCCCCTTTATATGAAACATATATTCTGGGCTGGGATGAAGACAACTCAGAGGTCAGAAAGCATCAATAGTTTCTTTGACGGTTATGTCACGAAGAAGACACGCTTGTATCAGTTTGTTCAGCAGTATTTCAATGCGGTCGAGTATAGGATTGAAAGTGAGAGGCAAGAGGATGCCGATAGTGCGCGTTTTACACAGCAGTTGGTCACTTGTTTACCCATGGAGAGGACATTCAGACAGTATTACACGGCGAACAAGTTCGTCGAGTTTCAATTAGAGTGCATGAAAAGTTTCTATGTGCACCAGGTGAATTCAACAGAGTTGGAGGATGGAACCTGGGAGGTGTTGTTGACAGACCGTATTTGGAAACATAACAAGGAGACGAAGAAGGAGTTTCCCTCYGATGAAAGGAGATTGTACAAGGTGACCTTTAATCCTGATACGAAAGAAGCTAATTGTGTGTGCAAGTTGTTTGAGTGTCACGGTCTTATTTGTCGGCATATAATGACTGTGTTTGACGTTTATTCTGTTTCCGAGGTCCCTGTCTTATACATATTGGACCGTTGGAGGAAAGATATTAAGCGTAAACATGTTAAGATAAAGGTTGCTTATTATGACCCAACTAAGACAGAAGATGTAAAGAGGTTTGACAAGATGATGATTGCATTTGAGTCTCTTTGTATCGAGYCAATGTCGAGCGAGGCAGATGTTGATGTAGTGTTGGATTTTATAACCAGCACCCGTGGTAAATTGGCAGAGAAGCGGGCCATGGCTTATCCTAGTGTTGAAGCGGACAACATGCAGCGAACGCCATCATCTGTTGGAAATGTGGCGAATTCTCAGTCAGAAGATTTATCTGAAGCTGATGGTCCTGGTAGATATTCCAGCCGTATTACACTGGTGAGAAGGGGACTCTTGGTCCTATCATCGGACTCTTGGTTTGTTGTGGGAACTCGAACTCTTATGGTGTACTTGGCCTGTTCTCAGTTCTAGTTCAATCAGATTGTACAACTGGAAGAGGATGGTGAACCATGCCACATGGAAGACCCATTTTAGAAAAGCCACAACGACTAGAGAAAAGTACTTGTCTTTGTATTGAAAACGTCGTTCCAAGAAAAACGGAAATTGAGGAAGAAGTAAACAAGGCGGACACAGTCCCAACAATTGAGTCAGTGCCCTTCTGGTGGGTGTCTAAGTGTCTATTTTTAAATTTCGGCTTTTAATTCCGGTCAATTAACATTCATTATGGTTTACTGACTGGCAAGGCAACAACAACATTCACAATGAAGGAAACAAACCTTTGAGTGTGGCCATTTACCCCCCACAACAAACAAATACAATTTCGGAGTCACAAGCAGCGTTGTTGGCAGTGCGATAGTTCAGCATTGTATACAGTCGGACTGATTATCCGAAACATCGACGGTTGCAACCAATAGCAAAGAACTTGGCAATCTTTGGTCTGCATAGAGGAGAAGCTCAAACCATATTGTCATTCACAGCATGGTCGTTTGGTTGAAGATCAAATTGCAACAATTGCCAAAATTCCTACCTAGCACCTAAGATTAGCCCCTTTGGTTTATGTTTTAAGATGATGGGCATATCACTGGACGGATTACCTGGACCTGTCACCTACGGTAGGTTGTTTCATACATAAAATGACACGAGGGTGCTGAGTAACACAAGCGTGGTAACCAAACTATAACGTTATATCATCATGAGGAGTGATCTGGACAAATTTGTCAATTGCTTCGACGTTCTCGTACATGAGTTTGCTCTATCTAAAACATAACACCCATAAAGGTGGATTTCTTGGGTATAATATAACATGATACTTTTATAAGATTGACTGTTAAGCAGGCAAAGGTATAGCAACACTATACACAACAATAATCATACAAAATATCACGGGTCACAAAACTCCAGACTAAGAGACTCGCATACGACACTAACAAAGCAAATTTACTCATAACACTAGGTAAAAAACATCAAATTCTGTCTTCAAATGACCAATGTAGCCTAATTGGTAACAGAACTCATTAATATTAACTGGGGTAAAAAATAAATCATATAATCAATTCACTGTTCAACTAAAATAGCCACAATTGAGATTCGTATATGATAGTTACAAACCTACATGTCTCTTTAACAAATTGCAATAATCCAATAATAGAGAGCAGTCAAATACTTAAGTCGAAAAAAATTGACTGGTAGATTAATTTATCATGGAAGCAATTAATTATCTCAAAATTAAGGATAAGCACCAAATTAATAAAATCCAAATTTTTCATGAACAATGAAATTTTTTTTGAAACCTACCTCAGCTGGACTGTATCCATCATTTTAGGGGATGAAATTCAACAATAGTGCCACGATCTGAGATTCAAGCAACGATTTCCTTCTTCTTCCGATTTCGCTCTGATTTGGCTAAACTGAGTTAGCTGATTTCGCAAAGTGAGGAGCACTGGAAAAGAAGTAATATCGCTCATTATTGTCGCGTACTTGCAACGGAATAAACTAAAAGCCGTTACAGCAGATACTGTCACGTGGGTTGTTAATCATCGAATGACGAAAATACCCTGCGATTTCGAATATCTGTGATGACTTACGGTTCTTAGGTCTTAGATGTTCAATGGTTTTCATGGGTGATTGGATGATGGGTTGAGTTTTCTTCACTTTTTTGAATGGCGAATAGGTGGTTTACAAGGTTAACAAGTGTTTTTAATCGGTTGGTGGTGGTAACAATAGTAACTTAATTGGTGGAGAGACATAATGTAGAAAAGTTGAATTCATAAATAATATGTAGAAAATTATAATTAAAAAYGTCAAGAATGCAAGTCAAAGGCTACTATTAGTAGGATGTAGTTTAAGAAACCACACATTTTTTTTTTGTAAAAAAAAAAAAGAAAAAATTGGCCACAACATCAATTATAAGTTAGGTGCACAAGACAACACAATCTTAACTAGAGTAATTGCCGCTAGGGCTGAGCACCGGTCCAGAACCGGACCGGACCGGGATCGGATGGACCGGCGGACCGGAATTTCCTAAAATCGTGGACCTGGACCGGACCTGAATTCATGTCGGTCCGGACCAGGATCGGACCTAAAATTCAGGTCCGGTCTAGGTCCGGACCTGTAAGACCTGTTTTTTTTATACTCTTTTAATTGAAAAAATCAATAAAAATTCAATTCCAATTTATCTTATATTGGACAGAGATTAAATTAGCAAAAAAAAAAAATCAAATGTTAATTAAATTAGCAAAAAAAAGTAAAAATCAAAGACTTGCTATAATCTTTGATACTTTTTAATTGTTTTGTCAATAAAATACAAAAACAGTAGACATACAATGATACAAATAGTAGACATACAAACAGTAGAAATATAGTAGGTTGAAAATACAAAAACAGTAGACATAAATACATAATACAGAACAATAAAATTATGGCTGAAAATTGAAAAATACCGCAAACAAGAGAAGAAGGGGGTTGCGGTGGTCTATGACGGCGGGCTGCGAGGACTGCGGTGGTACGGTTTGCGACGGCGGTCTGCGAGGAGCGCGGCGGCGGTGGTCTGCGACTCTGCGAGGGCTGAGAGGAGAAGAAGGGGGCTGCCAGGAATCGAGGAGGGCTGCCAGGAGCCGAGGAGAGAGACGCCGGCGAGTGGAGCCGAGGAGGGAGACGCCGGAGAGTGGGGCCGTGGGGCTGCGTGGAGGGAGTTGCGATTTTTTAGGGTTTTGGTGATACAGGAGGGAGTTGAAGATATGACTGAACGTTTGGAGAGTGAGAGTAATAAATGTCTAATGAGTAATTAAATTTTGAAAAAAAAAATATTAATAATTCCGGTCCACCGGTCCGGACCTGAAAACCCCGGTTTTGGACCGGACCGGACCGGAAGACCGACTCCCCTCTTTTCTTTGGACCTGGACCTGGACCGGAATCGGCGGTCCGGTCCGATCCGGTCCAAATTCAGGTCCGGTCCGGTTTCAGGTCCAGACCGGACCTTTGCTCACCCCTAATTGCCGCAACGCAATTAAGTATGATATAAATAAACTTAACAAAAGTGTAGCACAAACAACATCAAAATCTTAAAGCATTTACCAAATTAAACCATTTTATGCTATACTATACACCATTTTATGCAGCTTTATGTATCACATCTAGAGTTATTAAACGTGTCGTCATGTCATGTCACTAACATAAATTAAACGGGTTGAACCCCTTCAATCCTAACTCGTCATGTTTAATAAACGGGTTATGCCATGTCGCGTCATTTAAACGGGTTAACACCCCCGAACCGAACTCGTTAATGACATGTCGATTTTGCATCGAGTTAGCATGTAGTGTCTTTTTTTAAAACATACTATTGCACGTATTAGGTGAAATTGTATCGTGTCCGTTTACTAGTTACTTGGGTCAACACTCTTGATCCCAACCCTGTTAATGATGGGTCAATTCATGTCGAATTAACGTATCGTGTCGCTTTTTACCACCTTTAACCAAATCTATAATTGATGTTGTTACGACTATTTTATCTTTAAAAAATACTCACTCCATTCCCTTTTGTTTGTCCTCTTTTTCGAAATAGAATTTTTGAAAGTTTGTCTTATTTAGAATCTTTTATATTTTTAACTTCAATTTTATCCCCTTTCCTATACATAAACTAGTGTATTGTGCACGCGATGCATGTATGCAAGTAATTTATAATACTTCATGTATAGGAAAGGGGATAAAGTTGAAGTTCAATTATATATAACAATAAATATTAGGACAACTACCTGGTTTTTAACGTTCTTATCTTTGCCAATCACTACCCACTTTTAAGTTGTCAAAAAATTATTATTCGGCAAAAAGTCATATAAAGTTTTCGAGCCAGTTGTTGTTTTTCTCGATTCTCTTTTTTTTCTTTTCCTTCTTATTCGTTCTCGTTTCGCGTTTCTCTCTCCGTGTCTTCACTCATTCTACTACAAACTCACTCACAATCACTCTTACTCATTAACCAATCAGATAGTCATCATCTCATTACTCTGTATCATGTGAAGGTATATCTAAATCTACCTAATCACAATAAAAAATCAATCTAAGTTTTGAAATTATTTTTTTAATTATGGGCTTTGCGCCACAAACTTTTGCGATTTTGGGATGATTTGCTCAAAATAGTTGTTTGTGATTGAATAAGCTGCTCTCATGCCGTGGCTGCTTAATTTGCTACTTTTGCCCGATTTTGAGTGAAAATTGGCTTAAGGTCGAAATTCTACTCGAAATCTGGGTTGACTGCTTTGGTTCGCGAATCATCTAAATAGAGCTCGAGTGCGGACTAGCAATTTCTGGAATTGTTTGTTCTTGCTCGAATTGTATTGTATTGAAAATTCTGAATCGAATCTCTCTTGTTCTTGCTTGAATTGTATAATTGATAATTTCTAAAATTGCTCGAAATTTGCTATTGGACTTCTGTAATTTGGTGATTCTTTCTCAATTTTTTTATTGATCATTACTTCCGTCTGTTCTCTTTTGTTTCTCCTATTCCAAAATGGAATTCTTAAATATTTGTCTTGTTTGAATTTTTTTTTATTTTAACTCCAATTTTATCCACTTTTTTCATGTAATTTGAGCCATATTATATATTTACTTTTCATCTTATCTAACCATTATCTGAATTATTTCCAAAATTCATACTCCACACACATTTTATAGAGGTGATCAAAAGAGTCGCCGCAGCCCATTGCGTCCAAAATTTGCGGGCTTGCTCACAACTTTTTGACCCGACCCGAAATTTCATTTTTTTGTTCGGTGCTTTGGTGATGAAATTTTAAGCATTTTGGTTAAAAATTTGGGTCGACTCCGAAAAGTCTGCAATTATCTCTGGGCTTTGGACACAAAACTTTGGCCCGAACTAGCCCGTCCCGTCGAGCCCGACTAAAAGTTCTATTATTTTAGGACAAGCCCAGGCCGACCCATGATCGCCAACCATGATCACCTCTAATTTACTCTTCCCATTCTACAAATCAATTAAGTCAATAAGCTCTTTTCAAGTAAGAACTTAATTAAATTAACACACTTTATAGATTCATTTTCTTAATGTTGTATCCGTGATTCCAAACAAGACAAATAAAAGGGAACAGATGGATAATTATTCTGGGTATTATCAATTATTTGGGTATTAGGAAATTCAAGCAATTGTTTCGAAAAAAAGAAAAACTATTATTTGATGAATATCAATATTGTTTTGGGATGAATTTGAGTTTGGAATGAATTTGAATGAAGATTTGATGAAAATTCAGTATTTGGGGAAAAATTGTTGAAAATTCAAATACTCCGTATTTGTTTGGATGATATGTTCGAAGAGAAAATCAAATAAAAGGGCCCTACTCATTGGAATTCTTTTTTTTTTTTACCGAAAATAGGGAATAGCAGTGATCGACAAAGAAAACATAAAATAGGTATTTTTTAAAATAAATAAAATAAAAATCGAGTAGTTGTTTCGAAAAAAAGGATAGTGTGTTGGCATTTTGGGCAGGAGGTGTCTATTCAGACTTTGGATTAGACTCAAGCTCCAGTCCAATCAAATCCGAAATAAATATGGACTTTCATTTTCTAGTTCTAATCCATCCAAAACTTTCAACACCGAACCCGATTCAATTCAAATTAAAATATAAAAACCCAATTCCAAATCGATCCAATCCGAATTAATAATTAAAACACCTAAGAAATCATAAATCTATTAAATAATATAAACAAAACATAATTAATTAATTAGAAAAAACCAAGTTCTTTACAATTTAAATCAAACCACAAAATCACAAAATATAAGAAGGGAAAATTGGTAAAACAGCACAAACATTGGCTTGTTGCACAAAACAACAGAAACAACAAGGTGCGTGCACAACATGAACTTATGAACAGGGTGCACGAATCAACATTAATGAGAATTTTGGCCTAAGATTGCACCAATTGTAAAAGATTGTGTTGTTTAGCAATCCAAAATTATAGTTGTGTTGTTTTATGCACCTAAGTCATATAGTTGTGTTGTACATCGCATCACGTTTAGTTCGTGTTGTTGTGCAACAAACCAATAATTGATGTTGTTTTTGAAAATTCCCAATAGTATGGGAAAGTCGTAGGATGGTTTTTTTGTTGTATTTAGAGTTTTTTTTTCGTTTGTGATTTTTTAGGTTTCTATATTTTTTCGTGGAATGGGGATGATTAGCTATTCGCACATTTTTCTTTTTTTTTTTTTTTTTTTTTTTTTGTCTTCAATATTAACGGAGAATTCTTAGTTTGTATATATTATTACTCTGGTATTCTACTATATGAAAATTTTCATATTAATATAACCATCTATATTTTGGTAGTGATTGATTGATGATCATATATTAGCGGTCATCTCATTTTAATATGTAAACTCCAAGATTTTTAATGTTTTTCATTTTGTATATTCGTGTATTCTCAACAACTATATTAAACATCACTTTATTATTTTTTACCATCTTGTTCTGTAATTAATATAAGGTAGTTTTAGTCCTCGTTGCGAAAGATCTCTTTTTAGTTTAGAATGTTAGACGTCATACAATTTTCTCCGTTGCTTACAAAACCTAGTGTCTCTTACACTCTCAGACCCTGTTCTCGTCAACTTATTTAAATAAGTTTCAGTAAAAATAAGTCCAGTCTAATAGTAATAAATTCAGTTAAGTAAAAATAAGTTCAATCTTTAAGAAATTTGTCAATGTTTCAGTAAAAATAAGTTAGTTTTAGTAAAAATAAGTTCAATTTAGTACCAATAAGTTAAGTTCAGTAAAAATAAGTTCAGTTTAGTAAAAATAAATTCAGTTCAGCAAAATTCAATTGAATTGACGAGAACAAAGCCTTAGTCAGCACTGTTGTAAAAATACAAAACTCAATGACTAGGTTGTACCAATACGGATATGGACATGACACAGGTACGGAGAATTGTCAATTTAAAAATGACATACACGAGAATAATAATATAATAAAAATACCTAAGGCATGACATACTTCATTCGTATCAAAATAATTGCAACGATTAAACACTTTTTTTTCTCTACTATATGTTAGAGTATATAAAATATTCCTGGGCCTCAATCATCAGCTTAAGCTTTTGGTTGAGATGGTTCGGTTAACACTATATATCAAATCATTGCAATTATCTCTATTATAAAAGGGAAGGGGGGAGGAAGATGGTGTCCCCCCTCTTAAAAGTCCATTATACCCTTAATGATTTTTAAAAAATATATGAATTGATATGCCTAAACTACCATTTGCTTATTATTTAACGAAAAATGAAAATTGCATTAATTTTGTGACTTAATTAATGAAAGATTAAATAAATAAATATTATCCCAAATTGAATTGAAACATATATCTAATTATTTTGAATTTCAAATCATATTTACTTACAAAATAACTACATTTAAGACTAATTATTGTATTGTTGCTAATTATTAAGTATACAAACATTGTAATTTGATACATACAATTATAATCATTTATAATGAAATACAAGTTTTACATGTCTAAGCACGCATCGCGTGCACATGAAAACTAGTTTTGATATGATAAACACTGGAGTACTTTTTTTTTTTTTAAGGAAACACTGGAGTACTTAAGAGTGGATTAATACTTAATTAGGACATTGATGATCCAAACAACCAGAATTAGAAGTATATATGCAGAATCAAAACCCAAAAAACAGCAAAATTAAAGACAAACGTGTAAGAATCTGATTATCAGATCCAAAAAGAGAAAGGTTAGTCAACCATTACTTGACTCCCATGATATTTTTGCAAAAATTTGACGCCACAATTTTGTCTTAACGGTGTCATGGCATAAGATCATCAATCAACTCAAATTTACRATTTAATTTCATCGTCATTTTTATTCTGGGTTCTCACTTTTCCAGTGATGTTGTGACTTGTGATCATCAACTTGAAATTCACTGTTTCAATTTTCAATWTTCAATTACAACCAAAAACAAATTAATCAAGCGACAAATACAGGTCCACCTGAAAAGGAAAGAATCCAAAAATCTCATCATCTTTCAAAATCAGTTAATACATTTAAAACCCCTCTTATTTAATGCACCATTTCAGTTACTCTTTTTGATCCGTTTCATTATTCTCAATAATTTCGTGTTTCTTCAAAACCCCATTTCTGATTTGTTATTGCTTTGCCTTCTGCTCGCTGATTTCTCATCTGGGTATGTGTGATTTTGTTTGATTGTTTGACAATTTTTGTTTTTGTGTCCTGATTTTTTCTGGGTTTTTTTTCCAGGAATTATTGAAGGAGAGAAAAATGGGGTTGATATCAGGAGTGATGTTGGGTATGATAGTTGGGATTGGATTGATGGCTGGTTGGCATCGTATGATGCAACATCGAAGCAAAAAACGTACTGCAAAGGTTCTTCTTTCATCAACTTGATTGATTCRTTTTCTATTTGTTTTTTGTTCTTGTTCTATAATTTGATTAATTTTTTGTCCTTTCTGTTGATTGCTGATGATTTAGTCTGTACACTTTTAGCCCTCAAATTTTTGTCCGGTCAATTGTTTCCTTTCTAATTTTATCTTGTTACTTGTAATTTATATTTTTAATGCTGCTCCTATATGTGTAATAAAATAAAAATTGACTGTGGTATTAAGAGGAAATCTTTTCATGTCCTGTATGCCAAGTGTTCAATAGTTTTCAATCTTTTTTGGCGAAGTGAGGTTTCGTGAGATCAATTCTGTTCGGACTCAGGCACTTGTGCTGGACACAGGGTGTTCAAGTGTCTCATCAGCCAAAAATTTAGGATTATGGTCCAAAATGAAGTGAAATTGTCCATACCCATGTCGAAGCGTATTAAACCATGGGTAACTGAGGAATTGAGGTTAATGAAGAGGCCAAGGAACGTATCTTAGTTACTCCGTATTATTTGGATTAAGGAAACACTTGACTATTTTTGGAGGGAAAAGTACTGATGTAGTCATGTGTTTATTGGGTTAGAGATGGTGCTGTCATGCCGTGCTTTGCTTTGGAGGAGCAACTGAGCATGAAAATGCTAGATACTTTCATGAAGTATAGAGTTAGTGGATGCTGAACAGTAATACTTCCTAATTGAAAGAGTTGACGATCTACAACACTTTAGGAAGTCCTCAACACACATATAATCCTATTAGGCTTTTAGTGCTTCAAAGTTCTTGCCTCTGTTCTAGCCAATCCTTGTTGTTGTGTAATGAAACGTAAGTATTATGGTTTTGATTACGACTCCGATGGAGATATAAATATCTAGTTCATGTCCTAAAACGTGCCTTTTGCATTATAGATTTCTCTGCTTTTAATAACATTCTTTTGTACCCTTAAACTGGTTTATTTATTAATCGCGAGGAAGAGAGACGAAGAAAAACTCAAGTGGCACAAATAAAATGATCACTGATGTAATATACTTTTATGAAGTTTGATCTGTTGTTATTCACTATATGGTATTTTTTTTACTATGAAGTGAATATATGCCTATGAGACAATAGTTATGGTCTAGATCACAGGGTAACAATTATACCCTTTGATAAAAAATTGTTATCATCTCATTATAAAACAAGAAATCCTCAATTTGAGATCTATTGTAAGAAGTGGTGATGTTTCAGTTTTTTAGTCAATTTGCCTATATACTAAGCGACCAATGGGAGGTACAGTGTTTGTCTAGATGATACTTGTACACTTATATTGAATTTTGAATTGATGTTGCCTGTTATCGTTTTAAGCATATATGTTGTTGGGCTTTGGTTCTTGAGGACTGGCCACACTGATGAAGCATCATGCGTTAGATATTTTGTTGATGATTCAATTCCTGAATTTGTGATTGTTGACTTCGGCACCCTGCATTATCTAATGCTATTATAAATTCTAATTTGACTTATTGTTATACAAGCAGGCAGTGATATTAAAGGTCCTCGCCTCTCTGTGCAAGAAGAGTGTTGAGAGAAAATATGCCGGTACAGTTTCCCAAGTGGGAATATCTTTTCCTGTTCTTTGAACAGGTTTCTACGTCTCATAATAATCATAATAGCTTGCTAAATATAATCCTGAAATATTGATTGCAAGGTTTTTCATAAGTTGCAATGTTTCTTACATTTTCCTTGCAATCTTCAACGCTTATCTTCACAATTTGAAAAATTAATAATTGGAGTGCATAATGTTATACGGGGATGTATTTCTCCATTTTGTTGATCTCAAATCGATATTAACAAAGTTCTACTCTTTGCAAGGTTTAAATGGAATGAGACAGCTGCTGGGCAAACTGTGGCCATATATAGCTGATGTAAATTCTTTCATCATTGTTCTCACATAAAAAATTGCCTGTTCCAACCAATTTTTTTGTCTCTGTGGGTGTGTGTGTGTGGATATGTTTGGGGGTTGTTGGTTTTCAACATATTGAACACAATTGAAATTGATTGGCTGTCCTGTCTTTTGGTGTGAATTTTGGTCTGCTCATAGTTATGTTTTTTAAGTTTTTCCTGAATACGCTCATTAGAATTGTTAAATAAACCAACTTTTACATTATGGCTACCCTCTGGTTTTCTTTTTTATGCTTTGGCTGCTTGTTTGTTTTTGGGCTGAATCTGGTATTTCTTTGTCACCGAATATGAGGCGAGCACTAGATTCTTCTCTGATGTCAAATGTACATGAGGCTTTGGTACAATGATTTGAAGAGTTATACTTTTTTGACCTCATGAAACCTAGTGCTATTGATTCTGTGCTAAATTGGTGCACAATTTATATGAGACGGAATAGACGATTGTGATTTTAGATTTATTATTTTATGTTTATGGCTTATGTTACTTTGACAGTATTGACTATATTGTTTTAATTTTTTAAATCATGCTTAACTTTTTGAAAAGAAAATGAAAATATGTAGAGATTTGTCTTGTGTCCATTAGTCAGACAATAATTCAGCCTTACCTTTTTGCCAGTTGCCCCTTGGAGTTCTCCCTTGGCCTTGAGCATATCCTGTTTCTATTTTATTCTTAGCCTTCATTGCAGTAAATATTTGTTCTGTGTCTGAAATTATTCTCAGGCAGCAGAGCTTATAATCAGGGAGTCTGTTGAACCCCTTTTGGAAGAATACCGCCCACCTGGAATCACTTCAATGAAGTTCACTAAACTCACACTCGGTACTGTTGCCCCCAAAATAGAAGGTATGTARTCACAAACATTGTCTCTTATTTATCTGAACCATTAAATTTTTTTGGGATTATGATGTTTCTGTGTTGATACATTAGTCGTCTAGATTCTAGATCCTAAATGGTTTATTTAATTCACATGCGTAACATAGTGTGCAGCTTAATTAAAATATTTGATGATCCACTAGGGCTTTACACTTTCTGACTCTCACGGTTGGAGCTATCCTTTTGAATCTGYATGCTTCACCTTGAAATGACACTCGTACACTCTTTTGCATCCATAATGAGGTTACTCCGTGTATTCCTGACTTTACCGTAGCAAAATGCTCTTCTGTCTGGGAGTTGTTCTGGAATTTGGGTGTTCTCACATTTGCGCTCGTTGCCACCTATGAGAGTTTGGGCGATTGCAATACTTATTTACTTGATGACCTTTTTTTGTTCTATCCTATGTCTTATATCACCAACATGCTTTTAGCCTGTACTAATTCCTTTTAACAACTGTTTTTGTTTGCCAAGTCTCCGAGGAGCTTTATGCCTGCTTTATTGATTTTTGAGTACTTGTGCATCTATATATACACTCGACCACTGRAGGTATACGTGTCCAGAGTTTCCAGAAAAGCCAAATAATTATGGATATTGACCTTCGATGGGGTGGTGACCCGAATATCATTGTAGGCGTTGAAGCTCTTGTCGCTTCAATTCCTATTCAGGTCAGTTGATGGATTTTTCAAATGAATAATCRCCTTCACCCGTCTACTATTTTTTTAATTGAGGTATGTATGTTTCTGTTTACAGTTCAAAGATCTTCAAGTTTTCACAGTTGTCCGTGTCATATTTCAACTGGCTGAAGATATCCCCTGCATTTCTGCTGTTGTCGTCGCCCTACTTGCAGATGTATTTATGCTATTTTGTTTCTGTTTAAATCTTATTAAAAATGCATTGTGTTTATGCTATTGATTCTTTTTCTCTTTGGGAATTTCATACTCAATAATGCTCACTTCATTGACCAGCCAAAGCCTCGAATTGACTATACTTTGAAAGCGGTTGGTGGAAGTCTTACAGCTCTACCTGGTATTTCTGACATGATTGATGTAAGCAAGTTTCAGCATCTGACGTTGTGGTGACTTTAGATAAATGTAGCAACTAGTTAATGAGTAAAGCATATTGGAACTTGGAAACATTATATTATATTTTTTGCATTGCTCAGGATACAGTGGACTCCATTGTGACAGATACACTTCAATGGCCTCACAGGATTGTTGTTCCTATTGGTGGTATTCCAGTGGATTTAAGGTGAGTGCAAAAATAGTTATCGCTTTGATTGATTCTCCCATTTATTGAATCATGTCTTGTAATGTGTGTTATAGACAACGAAAGTTTGTGATCTGCTCTATAGATTGGTCATTTTGACACTATTAAATGTCCTGATCTTGATCCATCTCTCATTCTCTCCCCACCCCTCTTATGAATGTAAAGCTGATCACTTCATTGTAGTGGTGTACTGGTGTTAGTTAGCTATGTCATCTTATTTTTGACATTGACGGCCTGATAGTTGTCCACTTGTCCCTGGTTCATATTATCCATTAAAACTAGTTTTGCCAGAGCACGACTTGTAGAATAATATGAAGGYAAGTGAAAAGAATCAAGAAAGGATAATATGGAGTAAGGAATAGATTTTTTATTTTATTTTATTTTGGTTAGGGAAAGAATCARAAGTCTTTACTGTATGTTTGGTTACAACATTTGAAAAAGGGAATTGGTTCCAAAATTAGAACCAAAGTTCACTATCAATTTTTCTCTAACTTCCCAAGGCCCAACTGCCCAATTTTCTCACATTCTTACCAGTAAGACTTGATAAAGGGGACACTATAAGGAATGATATTAGTTATGAAGAAATTGGTGTAGTTGGTGTTGCATATATTGAGGATAAAATAAGGTAAATTTGATTGAGTTGCTTTGGACATGTAAGACAGAGACTAAAGGATGCACCAATTATAAGAGTAACCTTTAACAAGTTGGGATCATGGTGACCTTCGGAGGGGGTTGAAGTAGACTGAAGATGACTCGATGGAGGTGGTTATGAAGAATATGAAGAAATTTGTTTTACATGAGTTAGTTGCTCTTGGTATGGTGGGAGACGATATTGGTGCATGATGGCCTGACCGGTGGAGATTATATTTTGGTTTATGTAGATGATCCACCTTTGGTAATAAGGGTTAAATAGATTGTTTGGTTTCATTTCTCCGTTTCTTACTCTCATGCACACCATAATCAATACTGCCTCCAAGGCTCAAACTCTGACCGTGAGCTGCACTTGTCAACCCAATTTTGTCGCCTGCAAGACAGAATTGTCCWTTTTTGTAACCGTGATATTTTGAAAATTTAGAATGTTCCAGTCTTCTAGATTCTGAACCACAACCAGTCTGATACATGCCCTCTGTATACAGAACTGTTGAATGTTACTTATTAGAACTGATTTTTGGATATTGAGTGTTTGCTATATCAGTAGTCCCCCTGTAGCTCTGCTTCTTGAACCACGACTGTTCTTGTGCCTACTTTCTTGCAATCAGTTCTTATACTCCCTTCCATACAACATTGTTGAATATTCAGTTGAATGTGCCGGTGCATAATTCTTTTCTCTGTAATCTTATACGGTTCTATGATTGGTGATTGACCTTAAAATTCCTTACTTTGAAGCTTTATTGTTTTACTAATAAAGGCTCGAGAGCATATTAAAATTTGGCAATTTTTAGGTTTTCTCTATCATAAATTTCTGGGATTTTTTTTTTAATCCTTTCTAATATTTTTGCTGGCTTTCCCCACTGCTACTCTCACTTTTCCTTAACCTTACTCTTTGGTCACTTTACAGTGAATTGGAGCTTAAACCCCAAGGCAAATTGACAGTGACAGTTGTGAAAGCCAATGATTTGAAGAACAAGGAGTTGATTGGAAAGTCGGATCCTTATGCAATTGTGCATATTCGTCCACTTTTCAAAGTGAAGACAAAGGTTGTTGAAGACAATCTCAATCCGGTTTGGAATGAAACTTTTGAATTGATTGCAGAGGACAAAGAGACACAATCACTTACAATTGAGGTTTGGATCTGCTCCCTACACCACCTTTTTTAATATTAGCTTTGAGTCATTCTGCTTTGTTTGTGCCACTATGATACAGAAGTGTCGGTCTGTATCAGAATTCTTATCTACTACTAGTAGAAGTAGAGGCCTTAGTGCCACACACTCTGCGTGTGCTGTCTATACCAAATGAACATTGGCCTTGCACTTCATCATGTTGTGTATAAATTAGTTTTAACCTTTTTAAAATAGCCGACCAAGGTTCTGAAGCTGGTACGATGTTTCAAATTCCAGTGCATGGTTAAGTTTTAATAAACACTTGAGGCATACCCATAATTAGTGATCTTGCATTTTGAAACAGCTTGTTTTGACAGTTGTACTTGTCAGTGTACGCTACCTTTTCACAAACTCATGCAAACTGAAGTACTAGCTTTTCTAAGTATGCACATTTTATTTATCACTTCGAATTGTACAAATTTACAWTGGTTGAACAAAAAGAGGGTAAGCCTTTTCATATGTGTACCTTRTAATAACTGTGTATGGATATTTGGTTTAATTATCTTGCTGTAAGCTCYACTTTTTCAAATATTATTCATTAYGACACTAGAATGACCACAATTAGAAGGAGATAATGTTATGAAGTCTTACTAGTTTACACTTCAAGTATTAATTAATGGAGGGTGACTTTTCCCTTCTTGCAGGTKTTTGACAAAGATATCGGGCAGGACAAGAAACTRGGCATTACAAAATTGTCACTACTTGATCTCGAGCCTGATACTCCTAAAGAAGTTGAGCTAAGATTGACACCATCACTGGACATGACTAAGGTGAAGGACAAGAAAGACAGAGGAACTATCACACTCAAGGTGCCAGCAATTGCTTGAAAGTTTCTTTAAATTTATTCTTCTACATATTTACGGTTTCTTCTACATGTATGTTTGTGCTGATTTTTTCCATGAGAAGTTGGTATGGTTCTAGCCCTTCTAGGTGTGCACTTGCATGCTTGGGGGGTGGCTTATTTATGTTTCAATGTTAGTGGATTTTATTGTATATGCCTAGTCCATTGGGCATAGAGGTTGATAGTTTGATATTTCAAAAAAAATTCTGATGGTTTGGTGGTAGAGGATGTATGTGAATATGAGATCCATTTTCTCTCACAGWCCTCTTCTTGCTTTCACTTTGTTCTTTCACTGTATCTTTTTAACAATGTTCGAAGTCAGAWATTTATGTTGGCCTGTTCTTTTTCTCAAGAGAGTACTTAAAAATGGGTGAGCGTCATTTATGATTCGAGTCTTACAAGGTTTTTAATTCTTTGTTGGGATAATCTTTAGGTGGTATATCATGCATTTAACAAAGAAGAGCAACTAGCTGCCTTGGAATCAGAGAAAAGGAGTGCTGAGGAGAAAAAGAAGATGAAGGAAGCGGGTTTGATAGGCAGCACCGTGGACGCACTTGATGGAGCTGCATCTCTTGTTGGGTCTGGGGTCGGAATGGTGGGCAGCGGTGTTGGAGCTGGCGTTGGGATGGTGGGGTCAGGTCTTGGGGCTATGGGCAGTGGCCTGAGCAAAGCTGGAAGATTCATGGGAAGGACTATCACAGGGCATTCTGGTAGCAGGAGGAGCGGTTCAACCACCCCACTTAACCAGGAAAATGGTAGCATGAAAGCTGAGTAATTTGTAGATAAAATCAGTACTTGTAGGTTTTTTCCAAGTAAAGTTTACCAGATTGTTTTTTTAGCCTCTCTGTAATAATGCATTTTTTTCGTTTAATTTTAAAATTTTATAGGAACTCTTGCATACATTGCACAATAGATTTTTTTTTTCCCTTTTCCGGCTTTCCGTTCGATCGCAGTTCATATACACACAATTTTTTTCTCATGGGTACTTGGAAAATTACAAATACATATTTGTGGATTGTCGAGTTGTAATATAGAGTTTTTAAATTTGTGTTTGGTAAACTTGCTGTTGCAAGCATTCAGGTTGCCCTTGCTTCAGTGGAGGGGGGCAATTGTTGAGGATTTTGTGGCATGTTTCTTCAACTATTACTTTTGTTAATTTTTTAGTGRTGTTATTTCAAATTTGAACAAGTAATTCACAATTAAAAAAATATCCCACTCCATAAAATAGGCTCCTTTTTAGATTAGTGAGTGATATATTCTCTACTAATTTATTGAATTGAAGCTATTTTTGGGAGGTTAGTAACAATGCAATCAGAGATTCAGACCTTACCCTTGTTTATCTGAACCCGGATTTGGAGTAAGTATGAATTCGGGTTGAATTGTWTAGAATTCTTGTTGTCTTTAACTCGGTTTAAAAATAATATTGACACGATTGCATGTTAAATTTTATTGTACAAAGTATTAACAATATCTGATCCGTACACTAAATGTGATTATGTAACGAAGCTTTGGACTAAAAAAAATACAAGTCATATATCAAATCTAAATCATCGATCATGTACACAACACGAATGTTGGCAACTACCCTTATTAGAATTATCATTACTCGTGAGATATCAAGCTTCATATAATTCAAATCCCGACTCAATATTTTCAAATCCAAGGTTCGAATGCAAATGTCTAATCTTTAAATCATAACGCTCATTACACTTTTGAACGGAATCGGATTGAATTATAGTCGGGTGGATTCATATTAGTTCTTGTCTTTGATTATGTTAAAAGATTTGATTTAAAAGTTGGGGTTGTAAACTTGTAATTGAGTTCGATTTTGACAACTTTAAATTGCATCAACACTAAAAACTACCTGTCATATAGAAATAGACAACAGAGTAACAGTGACCACTTTTGTCTTCAACCCTAAAGTTTAGCTCTTGTTAGGAAGAAAAGAAAGCTTCAGTGTAACACAAACAAACAATCAATCAAACAGTGCATTATTGGAACTTAGCTTATCCCACCTTCCTCAATTTTGTTGTGTGGCATATGTTTGCATGTTAATTGACCCTTCTTTAATAATGTTTTATGTTCAGGCAGTATCCTAATTCCTAATTCGTTAGTCAAACCACTTATGATTATGTTTGTTATCTCAAATCGTATCTCAAAAAAATACAAATTAAGGAAGATGTAGTAATATCTAAGATAACGTGCAAAACAATGACATTAACATGGGATGTGTGATAAAATAATCCCAACCGGTATAAATTACGAGGTACTTTGGACATTACATACGAAACAGTATAATTTTTACGTTGACTATGTTGTGTGTGATACCACGATGCAGTTATTGTTTTGATGCATATGAACAGTGTTATGCAGAACACACAATCACTGAGACACTGACGAGAAATAATAAATCACTCGCCGCGATTAGGAAATCGTAGGGTTCAAAGATTCAAACCGATCATTTAGTGAGCCCGTGTTATATGAACACTGCAACTTTTATATACTATGGTCCATGGCTAGTCGCGGTCTTGCGGATACGAGTACTTTCTTCGTTTTTTATTACTTGTAACAAAGGGAAATATTTGTGAAATATAAAAAATTTCTTTGTTGCAAATATTAAAAAACGGAGAAAGTATATACTTGTCGTCCCGGGGTGGGGTGGGGTGGTGTGCTTGGGTTAGTGAACTCAACCCACATGCATGATGGGAAGTTGAAGGTGCGGCACAAATACCGGTGATAGATGACCGTGATTGTAAGAAATGAAGTAAAAAAAAAAGAGAAGACAAATGGTAAACAACAAAGGAAGTAGGATAGCACGTAGTACTTGAGGCGCGTTGTGTGGCACAATGTAATGAGAAAAAGTTAATGCGGATACGTCAACTACGCTAGACTTGGACATTTGAGAATTGACCTGTAAAAAGGTTATCGTCACGTGAAAGTCTTCCACACTCTAATCCACCTGCGCCCTATTGATTATTTATCGTCTACTTGAAAATACCCGAAATGAGACGGAGTCCGAAATGACGTTTTTGGTGATCGYAATCGTAGTTTGTAGGTCGTTAAGAATTGGTGTTTAGATCTATGTGTTTTGTAATGAGTTGAAGACTTTGTGTGTTCTTGTTAGGGCTAAAAATTGAGAAGTGATCATCGTACAAGTATGTGATTTTTATCACGGAGTTGAAGATTTAGAAAATGAGGAGGATGTTAGATAGTGTAAATAAATTAGATTAATTATGTAAATTAATTTATTATTTAGTTAGAATATCTTGATATATCACGGAGTTCGCAGTGACGTTTTGGGTGATTGAAATTGTTATTTGTTGACGTTTCGATCTGTGTATTTTAGCCGAAAAGTTTGAGTGTTGTAGTTAGAGACTTAGAGGTAAAAAAATGAGACGATTGTCAAATTGACCATTAAACATTTAAACATGCTAAAATTGAAGTATATTGTTTACATCTTTGTATCATTTAGGACAAGAGAATAAAATTGTTGCAGACCATTGGTCATATAACAAAGACATATCAGATGGCGTTCCTTGGGATGTCAGTTAACTTTGAGGGGTTCGTTTACTTCATTTGAAAAAAAACTAAATTGTTTATGAATAGAGAAAAATTAGGTAGGAGCTCATTTCATTCAGTCCTAGTCCAGTTTCCGTTAAATTGTTTTTCAGATTGGAGTAAAACGGACCCAAAATTATCCAACAAAGTTCTAGGTGGGAACTATTTTGGTGTTTTAAGACGAGCCGAACTTTGGATATCTTGACCCTTGACTCGTGAAAATATTTCATTGAGAGTCCCGAGAAACTTGACTCATTACATCCCTATCCATAGGCCGTCGGAACAACCACAAAGAAATGAACCACAGTAAATACTTGGATATCTAATACTCTAAAATAGTATGCTTCACCCACTTTTCAGTTTTTCCCCCCCCCAAAAAATGGAAAAATCCTTTATAATCAATGGAAAACTTAAACCTCACCCAAAATTAAAAAAAAAAAAAAAAAAAGTAGAGTAGGATGGCAGTAGAGTATATAAGTATAACAGAAAGTCCAAAACCATTAAATACTCCACACCCCCACCTCCTCCTCCAAGCAGTATTAAAGAAACCCAAAGCCATCCAATGCATATGCATTGCCGTTGTCGATCATTTCACCTCCTACTTCGTTCACTTTAAAACTTCCCCTCTCATTCTTTCTCACTCCTGCACTTCTTCCTTCTCCCCATTGGCATATGCCATTCCCTCCTTTCTACTTTCCACACCCTCCAATTTACTCTTTTTTTGACAGAAATGCCAATCGCCGCCGTTGCGTCTCCGCGCCGCCGCTGCGTCCATCCGTCACCTCGTCCCCAATCGGCTGGCTGCCATCCGTGCGGGTTTCCTTTCGTTTGTTGTGTTTTCGTCGTGGTTTGCTGTTTTCTTCCGGAAGCGTCAAGCTGTAGCGGCGTACGGCGGCCGTTTGAACGAGGAGAGAGAAGCTCAAACCGCGGGGAAGGCTCCACCGGATCCGGAGGATTCTCGTTCATCTCTCCTGTAGGAAGTCGACCCGCGTCTTTCTCTCCTTCTCGCCGGGTCGGGCAGGGCGGGTTCGGGTCTGTGTACCGCGCGACGCTCCCGGGCTCCGGGGAGAGCATCGCCGTGAAGGTTATGGAAGCTTCTGGGACTATCCAAGGCGAGCGTGAGTTTCACAACGAAATCTCGCTTGCCAACCGTGTTATCTCCACCGTTGGATCGCCGTTCCTCGTCTCGGTTGTCGGATACTCGTGCGGGGGAGGTCGGCGTGAGGGAGGAGAGAGAAAGGTYGTGGTGTATGAGTTGATGGCGAACGGAAGCTTGCAGGAGAAGTTACTGGACAGTAAGTGTGTTGAGCTTTCGGTTTGGGAGAAGCGTTACAAGGTAATACTTGATGTAGCTAGGGCGTTGCATTACTTGCATTTCAATTGTGGTGATACTCCTGTTGTTCACGGTGATGTTAAGCCTAGTAATGTGTTGCTTGATGAGGAATTTAATGCCAAATTAGGTGATTTTGGATTAGCTACCATTTTAGATGTGAATGACAAGGATAAAGATGAGGAAAGTAGGGTTTTGGTTGAGATTAACGATGATGATAATGAAGATTGTGAATTGAATGATGATTGTGATGATGATAAGGTGAAGSTTGAGGAGGATGTAGGGTCAATTGTTGAGGAGGAGGTGGAGACTGAGAGTGTGGTTACGACCGTGGAAAGGTCACCGACAGCAGGGAGTAATATGTTGGCGTCCCCTTCGGATGGTTTCGAAAGGGCGAGTAGTTTGCCGGAGAGTTGGGTGGACAAGATGAGTGTTGAGAGTGGGAAGATTGGGAAGAAGAAGAATGGTGTGGGGTCAGGGAGGGATTACTGGTGGTGGAAACAGGACAATGGTGGGAATGGAGGTGTGGGTGGGTCGGAATCGGGCCGGGTGAAGGACTATGTGATGGAGTGGATTGGGAGTGAGATTAAGAAGGAAAGACCGAAAAGTTCTGATTTGATTGGTGGTGCTAATGTTGAAATTGGTTGTGGTGATGGGGGTGAAATTGGTGGGACTAAAGTTGAGGGCAAGAAGCAAAAGAAGAAGAGGATGGATTGGTGGCGGGTGTCGTTCGATGAGGATAAATTTAGGAAGAAGAGGGAGAAGAATAGGAGGCCAAGGGAGTGGTGGAAGGAGGAATTTTGRGAGGAGCTGAGTAAGAAGACTAAGAGCAAGAAGAAGAAGAAGACCGGTGTGAAATCGAGTAGTGGTAGCGAATTGTGGTGGCAAAGGGACGAAGATTTRGTGGCCCCCGAGAGGAAGAAGAGGAGGAAGAGTAGGGGCAGCTTAGGAAGCATTGACTGGTGGTTAGACGGTTTGAGTGGRGAGTTTCGAGGTGGTCGGAGAAATAGTCAAGATTGGGCTAGTGGGGATATACCCAAAAGTGGTGGCATTAGTAGCACGCCTAGTATGAGAGGTACTGTGTGCTACATTGCCCCTGAATATGGTGGTGGTGGGCAGCTATCAGAAAAATGTGATGTGTATAGTTTTGGTGTATTGGTATTGGTCATCATTTCCGGCCGTCGACCATTGCAAGTAATGGCTTCTCCAATGTCGGAATTTGAGAGGGCGAATTTGGTATCATGGGCTAGGCAATTAGCTTACAACGGCAAGCTATTAGATCTTGTWGACTCWGCAATTCAGTCACTTGATAAAGATCAAGCAATGCTATGTATAACAATTGCGCTCCTCTGCTTACAAAGATCGCCGTGTAAACGGCCTAACATGAAAGAGATTGTAGAAATGCTGACAGGGGAGGGTGAGCCACCCCATTTGCCKTTCGAATTTTCTCCGTCACCGCCTTCGAATTTTCCCTTCAAGTCAAGGAAGAAGGCTCGGTGAGTTTTACACTCATTTTTACTACTAGCAGTACTACTTATTGTTAATCTAATGTTGTATCATTTACCCTGTAGTTAATTAGTTGACCAATAGAACGAACTATTGCTGTGTATGACAATTTCCAATGTAGTCATCTTCTGTAGATAATGATGCAATGAAATTGAAAAGGATGGATTATCTTCCTGAGTTTCAGTCCAAATCTTTTACTGTATGTTGTTAGCACATATTTTATGGTGCTAATGAAGTACTAATCTTTCATTGTAGTAAGTTTGACCTTTATATGAATACTATGATTAGGGGTTGATTTTCAATCCATCATATTGATTGCTGAATGCTGATGAATAGTGTTGGGAATCTCATGCATATTTGTGAGTGTAAAAGTTACTGTCTTTCACTTTCCAAGTGGTTAAGACATAATGATCAAGCACATTTCTTTTAGTGCAGGAATTGGAATTGAGTAACCTGCTTTTTATATATTGCATAACTGATTGGGCCCAGTTGTATTATCCTTTGTATATTTCTGTTTGAGAAACTTTGTGCTAAATTATCAATCATGTTAGTTACTTGATTCAAACGTGGACCCACATCTTCTTTCTTGGATAATTATAAGCAATTTTATTCTTGTTCATTTGCGTACACTTAAAGCCTTAAACTGTGTTACTTTGTGGTCAAGATATGTAACTTTGACAAATTAGAAAGTTTCAAGTGGACAGACAAGATACTTTAAGAAAAGTTTTCTGGGAATTACTTCTACTGATGCAATTTGATTGTAGCTACTATTAGTTTTGTTTTAGTTATTGAAAATGATAAGTCAATGCAAGGAAATTGGAAGAGATATCGCTGTTTTCTTGTAGCTACTATGATCTTTACTTCTTGCTATTTTCATGTTTTAAAGGATACGAAAATGACTATAGAACATAATGCATGACAATTTGATGTTGTAATCTCGCTTCAACCGACTCTCAGATCACATTAATTCAAAGTGATTAATTGTTCAATATTACAATGTGTATTGATAATTGTAAGTTTGTACCTGTACCTGGAATCTGAATTTTCAAGTTGCCATAGTGCTAGTCTGCCTGATGCTGCTTAGGAGTCGAGCTGAAATATGTGTGGTTAGTTAATTAAGGCAGTGGCTTGGTTCGTTGAATGACCTTGTTGGTTAAGGTTTCCTATTTGTGTAACGTTCCCTTATCTGGGAGAGAAAATTCCTTGTGAGAAAAAGATCATCCAAGGGATGACAATCTTGTTAACTGGATTCTGGAGCTCGGTCTTTCTTCTTCCTCTACCATCATTATGCAAGATAGGCATTCAGCCACTCGCGCGTTGGTTACCTGAATACCCTAACTGAGGTAATTATTTTAGGTGGTGACATTTTCTGAATATTAATGCTTATTTGCCTATTTTTTTCTTTTTACTGAAGCAAAGTGGAAAAGGGAATTCTAGCTCTGCTGGCTTTCTGTAACCTGGCATGGTAAGTGCACGCAAGAAGGCGCGAGGTATTGATTTTACTGAATTTTTGTTACATGTGGTTTCTGTTTATACGGGGTATAGTATGATGAACTTTTAGTCCCCCTCCATTCCATCTTTTCTAGTTGCATGTATCAATGCTAGTAAAAAAACAGAGGATTAGTGTTTGAAAACAAAGATCAACCTCTGAAACCTTTGACCAAGTAGTCTTGGTATGATGGTTACTCACCTCGTCTCTTAACCAAGAGGTCCAGAGTTCGAATCCTAACCCTTGGGAATGAAAAGAGATTCTTGGCCAYCTCTTTADCTTTAAGTAGAGCACCCGGGGCGAGGGGATTAGTCAGTTATTCACAAAAAAAAAGCCCTCTGAAACTTGTGCAAAAGTKATTTTTTTTGAGAAAGTGTTGCTGTAATTCTTGCTGRTGATGAATGTTTGTTGCATCTTATCACCAAATGAGTTAGAAATTTATATGCTGCCTTTTCTTTTTTGCATCTTATCACCGACTGGTGTGCTTGTGGTCTGGGCCGTCGGGGTGATGGGGAGGGAGGGGAGGTGATGTGTTTGCCTTCTTTCTTATATTATTCCTTTTCCCGCTTTTGTTTGTTTTTTCTGCTTGGTAGAAATGGGAAAGGACACATGCAGGGTTGAATACTGAACATTGTAAATTTGTGGTCTATCAGCTGTGCTATTGCAAAGCCTGTTGAAGGTAAATTCGGACACCCTTGTTAGCAAAGAAATCCTTATTTTGATTTGATAGGGAAAGCAACCTATTAGTATTTTAATGTGGCCATTATCCTATTTGCATGTGCTTTAAGATAAAAGATTGATTACATTAATGAAGAACAGTATGAAGAGTTTTAGCAACAAAAAAATTAGAATGGACAGGGTATATTACATTTGTCTAATAGTCTTAATGCTGTGTGATTTGCTAATGGTATATTTGCCATTATTCGGGACTGTGGGGACTTGCTGTCTTTCAGTTTCAATTAGGTGCTTCATACATTTCGCTTCTGATATCATTCATCGACCCTACAACTGAACCAAACATCTAGATTCAAATATAAGAGCCAAACTTAGGCCTATCAGATGGACCCATTCAAGTTGTTGCTGTGTGATCGGGAGCACACAGGTACACTCAATAGATTTTTGAAATGGCAAGCCGTAGTGTGATGAGACCCTGGCCTGGTAACTCAGTAAGGTGCTAATGTCTTGCTAAGAAAACATCCGCGCAACTAACACCCATGATCATAGCTCGCGTCTTTTGTCATTTATGAAAGTTGTCATGTTTGAATGTTGTACATCTTTGGACTTTAGTCATGATTTGAAAACTTTTAGCAGATAGTAATAACAAGTGCATAGGCAAATTACCAAGTCATATGTATTCCTTTGGCAAATAAGGGTGTTTTCAGACTTTCAGTAAAACAGTAACCTCCTCCATCCCCAAAATTTTTACAGCATGTAACTCAAAAAGCTCATGGGTCGATGTTTCAAAGATTTAAGGACATAGAGAGTATCATAATCYCTATAATGTAATAGAAAAACTTGAAAAGCAGACYCGAATTGAGAATTTGAGATTCCTTTTTAGTCTTTAAATCATGAACTTTACACACCATAATTCACATTTTGCTATAGATAGAGGTCCAAATGTCCAATACTGTACTTGAACTTAAAATTTTATTAGACCTCTGACTGAAWTTTTTTGTTGAGTGGACCTAGTAATTTTGTCAGTGAMGTGTGTCTATAATAGAGTACGAACGTGAAACTARTGATGAGACATAAATTATCAGGAAGTAACTCTCGCACAACCCCTAACTTATGAGTAGTAAATGCAAAGGTGAATGACTTATCAAAGTTTGAAACAGAAATGGGAGAAAAGTGGTTGTGCTTTGATTACAGAATAGGACAGCTTACCACCCATTTCTTGAGCTTGTATCATTAACTCTGGTTTTAATGACTACATTGTAGAAAACTCACTAAGAGATATGTAAATCAGGAAAGATGGGAAGAGTAGTTAAGAAAAGAGGGATCCAAAGTTAATACATTATTGAGCTACCCGTTCACGAGGTACGAAGAGTAGATGCAATTCAGGTATGAGGAGGCACTTGCTAGAGTTCTAAGATTGATGGTCTTGGAAACCAATTTTCGCCTGAAGTGACACGCGAAAATTGGCTCCCGATGATTGAAAACAACACACAACTAACCGATACTTATTATCTCAGTCTAGAAGTTTGCCGGTAAATTAGTAACTCAATAATAAATAAAATTAGAGGGGGTTTTAGTGGATCCACTTTCCTAGCCATATGTTTACACTTTATTAAAATGAGAATTTCGTTGAGCCTAAGTATAATCATTCCTTAATCACCATGCTTCATGCTAATTGTTAGCCTTCTGCATTTTGTTCCACAGTTTTATACTGTATGTTTGTACTTGTTTTTTTAGTGATCAGTATTATCAGAAGATGCCCAATTGTGAATATGGGCCTGTAGCCCATTTATAGCCCATTTAATTCAATGCACAGAAAAATTAGTTGCACCTGCTAACCTCATTCCCAATTTGCCAGTGTCCTGAGTGTGAAATATCTTCCCCCAAACTACCCTTCATCCAACCTCTGCTTAAAACCAGCAAAATCACATATTTTCACAGATTAAAAAAAATCCCTTCTTTTTACATCACCCTTTTCTAAACTATCAATGGATCCTTACAAATTCTTGAAAATATCACCAAACCCAGATGGCGGCATCACCAGACTCGTTCCAACCATCTTAGTACCCACTACTGAACAACAGCAACAAGAAGATGACAGTAAAAATGATGCAGTGGATCAGAATCTGACAGTATTATCCAAGGATGTGCCGCTTAACACAGCCAAGAAAACCTTCCTTCGCATTTTCAGACCGGCTGTTGGACACGATTCATCGTCATCGTCATCATCAAGTAGCAAGCTTCCTGTGATCATATACTTTCATGGGGGTGGTTTCGTTTTTTACTCAGCTGGCACTGTCTTCTTCCACGAGTCCTGCAACCGCATGTCTGAAGCCATTCCTGCTGTCATTATATCAGTTGATTATCGATTGGCGCCGGAGCATRGCCTTCCAGCTGCTTTTGATGACGCTGTTGAGGCTATCTTGTGGGTCCGGGACCAAGCTTTGGGTTGCGTTAAMGGTGGAGATGGTGATCCTTGGTTGAAGGAGTTTGCTGATTTTGGCCGCTGTTATCTCATGGGCAGTAGCTCTGGTGGCAATATTACTTACCATGCAGGTCAGAATTCTTTTACTTGTACTGCTAAGTAGTCCTGATTACTTTCAGTATAATTTAGCTTTCAAAAGTCTAATATGAATCAAAAGTTCAAAACACATTAAATTGCATAATTAAAGTTGCTAATATAGTTGCTAACTTGCTAGTATTACTGCTACGAGTCCAAACTATGAGCTTGAATTTCCTAGTTTCCTATTATTAMGTGAATTGTGTGTAATGTCCATGTCAAAAATTAGTACTTGTCACTTAATAAACAATGGAGAAAGTTTGAGTCATTAAACAAGCATTTTCACCTTACAAGGGGACGTGCAAGATATGATCGATGCTAACCTCATAAAAATTACCTCTATTAGTTCGTTGTACCTTCCTCAAGATACAATCAATTGTAGATACGAGCATCGTTAAAACATATTGAGTTGGATTCCACTATTATAACTCTATTTTATCAGTAAATCGTTATACGGTAATAATTAGCGTTTTGATAAACGCAGGTCTACGTGCATTAGATCATGATTTATCTCCATTGAAAATCGAAGGGCTAATAATCAATCAAGCATACTTTGGAGGAGAAGAGAGAACAGACTCAGAGCTGAGGCTAGTTGAGGACAAAATCGTTCCATTACCATCCAATGACTTGATGTGGTCACTTGCCCTGCCCGTGGGAGCTGACCGCGACCATGAATACTGCAATCCAATGGCGGCTAKCACTCCGGTTGAGAAGATCAGACGGCTGCCACGGTGCCTCATCAACGGTTATGGAGGGGACCCACTTGTGGACAGGCAAAAGGAATTCGCCACCATGCTTCAGTCACGTGGTGTGCACGTGGTGCCCTTCTTTGATGAAGGTGGTTTTCATGCTGTGGAGTTGTTTGAACCTCATAGGGCTCAGGCTTTGGTTGATAAAATTAAGGAATTTATTGGGTCATTCTTAAGATCAACAATTTAGGCTTTTTTTTTTCAACGCTTTGAAGTGGCAACAATTTTAAGCGCTTAATTATATAGTAATAAAACTATGTAATCAATTGAAGATGCATAAATCATCATTTGTTTTCAATAACATCTATGTAACTCGCAAAAAGTAAGGGAAGACTTCGTATGATCCTTAAAAATTAAAGGCTTAAATGTCTGGTATTTTAGAAAATTTGTAGAAGCAGCCGAAGCACTAAGGATATAAAGAATTTTTGCGGGAAATACCAAATTACATTTATTATTCGTGGAACAAGTTAAATTAAATTTAAATTATCGTATCAGGTTCAAAGTATCTTTTTCGATGTAAAAAGCAAGGAATTTTATAATTTGGAAATATTACTCGCATTGCGTGGAGAATCATGAAAATTGTGTATAAAGCAAAGTGGTAGTATTACAAATTCCCAAATTTATATGAAAGTATAAGAAAAGACTATACACTCGATCCGCTCGCCATAATAAACGAACAAGACTGAACAATATCAGACGCATCATCTTCAAAGAGCATGGTTATATGTGTCAACTTATAAAACGCAAAACATGCACAGCCTTTCTCTTATTCGTACATCATCATTCTAAATTATAAATAGATGAGTCATTTGGAATTTTTTTTTGTAATAATTCATATTCATATTTGCTTAAATTAGTTAATTTCACTCACAATAAGTCATATATCTCAAATAACTAGTCGGAATTCGATGCTTACGAACACTGGTGTGTCTCTGAACCGATGGCCACTCACACGCTAACCATAGCAGCTCGAACCCGGCAACCCGAACCGTCCGGGAGATTCGTGAATCGAAGGTGTTAGACAACGAACAAAAGAACTGGGCGCCCCCCAGCATTCTAATGTCACAAGGCTTGCACGGAAAAGCGATGGAAAGTTGGGAGACTTCCATAAATTGTACTTTCACAGCGGTGGTTGGATCGATCACCGAGAAGTCGCACGGACCTTTTCTAAACTACGACGACAGATGCAGTATTTCGCGGAGGATTCCAGCGCTGCTAGTCTCCGTGGAATAACCGGTTAGCCTGGAGCACAGGCTCCCCGCGCAAGTATGACGACGCAGTAAGAGCAATGATGTGGATAAAGAACAATGGTTGCTTCCGGGGGGCGAACCCATGGATCAAAGGATTACGGAGATTTTAGAAGTGTTGTCTAGGAGGGAAGGAGGAAGGGCGAATTATTTGCATATACCATTAGCGTGGAGATCGGTTAGAATCGACCCCTCGAAACATCGAAGGTTAACAGGGATACTGAACCAACCCATGTTTAGCGGAACCAAGAGGACGAGGTCGAGCTCAAGTACGCCTGCGAGAGCTGTTTCGTTGGCCGTTTGGGACTTGATGTGGGAACTGGCGCTGCCCGAGGGGCTGATAGAGATCACGTCTACTGCATCCGAACTGACGGATGCGCCGACGGAACAAGGTTAGCAAGCTCAGGTGTTCTGCTTGATCGTAAGCATGGATGGAATGATTGACAGGCAGCAGAGTTTGTTTCACATGATGATAAATTGGTGTGAGAATTGAGGCTCATTTCTGACTTTGGGTTCATCGGGGTTTGATCTTAATGATTACCTATAGAAGAGGTTCTTACATGTGCAATTATCAGGAGTTTCTTAATAAGTAGTTAATCCTACTTACCCTCACTTATAAGATTCATCCATTCACATTGTAATTAAATAAAGAAAATTGTATCAGCGCGTGGGTGATTATTACCAAAACCCATTTAAAAAACATTCCAAAACACTAATTTTTTTAGATTCTTTCCAAAAATAATTAATGTTTAGGGGATTAACATTCGACAGTCCACTTTTACTAGAATCAAAGTCACCCTTCATCGCTCGTCACAACTCCTAATATACACCTTGCCACCCAACATATACCACCACCACCCAAGCCACCTTGCAACCATGCTCTTGACCTAGTAGCTGACGACCCACCACCCCACGCTAACACCTCACCCATCCACAGGCCAGCATAATTAAAAGAAAAAATCGGATTTTTAAGGCTTGGACGATTGACCATCGGGACAGCGGCCTTGGTCCTGGCGCGTAGTAGGCGTCAACACCATGACGCCTAGGTAGGGCTAGGACCATGGCGCGTGCATGGTCAAGCGTCCAAGGCTTATCAAGTCCAAAAAAAAAAAAAAAAAAAAATTAAACAACCAACGCTGGCATAGGCGTCGGGCCATGGTGTTGCGCTGGCACAGGCGTGGTTGCCAAGGGCCCGACGCCCTAGGTCGGCGCGTTGGGTTGTTGTTTGATTCGGATGGTTCGCGTGGATATGTGGAGCAGACCCGTACAAGTTATAACGAAGTGGGAAGTACGACATACAATAGATTCAAGCCGCAGACTACATGAGAAGTGAAGTAATGGAGGGGCGCTTTCCGGAAGTTCACATGAATGTGACTTTGATTCCAGTAAAGTGGATTGTTTGCAATCCAGCATTAAATTAAAACGTTCCTCTGGTAACATTTGTTTATATTTTTGGAAAAATTCACTTGAATAATCCCACTTTTGGTGGTCTTCCCTTAATAATCTAATTTGAGGTAACCAAAATAATTCGCAAACCTTTATCCTTATCTTCCATAGTACACTATTACCGGTTAATTGCATTTTGGTGACCTGCTAAAAAGGTCAATATACACGCTTGGCGGATTGTGATTAGTTCATTTTTTTATTTTTCTTTTTTTAAATTTTTTTAATACACTGCCCCCTTCTCCACAACGCACTCACCACCGCCTCCTCGAACACCGTACCAGCCACACACACCACATACGAACCGCACTAGCCTGAGACCACAACGCACCCCAACTAGCTTGACTAGACTTGCGTGCCGCCCTTGCAACCATTAATCCCCACAGTCCAAGCCTCCATCAACAACATCTAATACACCAAATCAACCAAAAAATACACTTTATCTTAACTCGGAAACAAGCAAATAAACGCTTCACCTCACCCAACTCCTGCAAAATGAACGCCCGATAATCGAAACAAGCCCAAAAATCGAACACTTGGAGTGAGGGTGTTGGCGATTGTAATGCGATTGAGTTGTGGTTGACTAAGTGAGGGTGTCGGTTGATTTATTGTTTAGGTGGGCTTTCTAAGGTGGATACTTGCAAGGGTTGTGTGAGGGTGGATCTGTGAGGGTTAGGCGCTGCACAGTTGGTGCGGGTGAGGGGTGGCTGCTCGCGAAGGTTGGGTAGCTCGGTGAGGGTGGGTTGTGAGGAAGGGTGTTGCGCAGGTGGCTGTTATGCGACGGTTGTGGCGGTTGCGTTGGGGTGGGTCAGTGGTGTGGGTGCAGTTGGGGTGGTCGGTTAGTGTTCGTGGTGGTCAGCTGGTGTGGTGCAGTGTGGTGGTAGGTTAAGGTGGTGGTGTTGTTGTGGGGTGGGGTGGGGTGGTCGTTAGGTGGTCGTGGTGGGGTGGGGTGGTCAGGTTAGCTTAGGATGAGTTGCCAAAAAAAAAATTAAAATGGAAAAAGAAAAAGAAAAGGTACCTGACTAACAGTTATAGGTAAAATAGTGCACTTGGGAAGATAAGCGGATAAAGGTGGGATATTTGGAATTACTCAAGATCAGATTTTAAGGGAAGGACACAATAAGGTGGATTATTCAAGGTGAATCTTTTCCTATATTTTTTAACCGTAATTTTAAAAGTATGTACAGTAGTATGTTTTTCGATATTTTACCAACAAGGTGGTTAATTAGTGTGACTTTTTAAATTTCAGTGACCAGAATTTGTCGTTTGAAGAAGGCTTTTTTTCGTTCGTATATATTTCCCTCGTTTTTCAAAATTGATGGCTAATTGAAGATTTTTCTAGGCCATCAAAGTTTGGGGTAATTATCAAATCCATAGTTTCATAACTTGAAACACATTGTAATTGAATAAGATACTATAAACGCAAATAAACAAATATGTGAACTTTAAAAAATGCTCTAACATGCATGATGATAAGTACCTAAATGTATTGTTTCATCACAAAAACTAAATTTTAGGTAGTGCTTTACAACAATTTCTTTATATATAAGATACATAAATGTTCAACACAAATTGTAAAAAAAAATAAAAATTTACAAGCTTAAAAAAAATTATTTGACAATTTTCATAATCTTCATCAAAATTGTATTTTATTATCGATACTGCTAAAAGGGGTCTCGGAGCGTTAAATAATAACTACATATATTTCCTAAAATGGTATTAATCTTGAAATATATGTCAAATTCACACTTCAATCGGTGTAATCAATGTCTAGATTCATTTAATATTTTCATTTTTAGTTACTTTATCTAACGCCAGAGGGGAGCTTGTTAGCTTTTGCGTTTTTGTAACACCCCACTGGGGATAATAGGAGCCCACTAGTACGCAAATTCTACTATGGTCCCGAGACCATGGTCCTCATCATGGTCTCGGACAAATGTTTATTTCCGAAACTAGAAATGTTCATCTCAACATGTAAAATGTCCATTTTCAAATGTAAATGTTCATAGCTGAAAATGAACAATTTTGTATTTTCAACAATGAACATTTCTAGTTCGAAAATGAACATTTGCCCGGGACCATGATGAAGAACATGGTCCCGGGACCATAATAGACCAATTGCCACTAGTAGATATTGTCCTCTTTGGGCCCTAGCCCGCAAGGATTTGCTTTGGTGTGGGCTCGTCCCACCCAAAAGGTCTCTACTAAGTTGAGGTATCAATCTACTCTATACAGTAGAATTCATTCTTCTTAACTTTCGATGTAGGATGGAACCCTAATCCTTTATCACCCACCCTTGAAAGGGAGCTTGCGTCCTCGAAGGCACAACAGAACATCGGAATGAGCCCTGACTTTGATATCATCTGTAATACCCTAGGAAAGGACAATATCTACTAGTGGGCTCCTATTATCCCCAATGGGGTGTTACAGTTTTATTGTTGATGATGTAAGGATTTTATACTATTTTTTTAGAGTTTTTTCTAGCATATTTTTGTTGTTTTGAGTTAGTTTTATCTTTCTAGAGTCGTTCTCATTTCTTTCCTTAACTCTCTAAGGGTTGCTTTTAGCGTTTTTGTCGTTTTTTCTCGTATGTTTTTGATCGAATTTTTTCGGGTACTCATTCAATAAGCATGGTTAAGAGTTTACTTGGCACGTTTTGGATTTGTTCGAGGCTCGAGATTTATGGTTTGTGTCACCTTTGGTGAAGTATTGAAACTTTTTAGACACTTTTGGATGCTCTAGACAATTTCAATCGAGCATAAATTTCAGCAAAATTGTCATTTTGATGTAATTCCACTTGGAGGTGAAAGTTTGTCTCGATAGTTTCGAAACAACTAGTCATATGCCTAATTTGGATAAGAAACGAAGAAGTCACAACTATTTGAAAACTGATTAAGACTTAGTTTTGGCTAGTAACGAACGCCCGCTACTCGGCTTTTTTTTAGTTGCTATGAGCTTTTGTTTAATGATTTTTAGGGTTTTAAATACTCTCGTATTTTTGTAGCAAAACATCCAATATCATACCTCGTTTTCAAATTTTAGCTAATTAAAAGTACTCTTTTATTTATCTTATGCTTTCACACTTGCAACTTTGCAAGCTACTATTCATCTTCTTCAACCTTGGTATTTTGCTTGTAACTTGGTTTTCTTTTGGAATTCTTGATCCATCTTATATATTCAAGTTCTAGTAAACATTCTCTACTTTTTGCACTTCTTTATGTAAACTTTCCTTCTATGTACTCTTAAAAGTTACTTCTAAAGATACTTCATACACATACAAAATCTAAAAATCTTTGACTTTTATTCTCTTCGATTATGATTAATAATTTTTTGACATTTATCTGGTAGTATTTTATAATATTTTTTCACATACGTTAATCATGAATCATTTTAGAATTATAATTAAGCTAAACCATTTTCTTTTACCGAAATAAATAAGATAAACCTCAAAAGGACATTTATGCTTAATTCAACTATAAAATTAAGTGTTTTTTTTATTTATTGAGTTTTTGGTATTTATCATATAACATGAACACTATTGCGTTTTAAAACGGGCTGGACATCGCCCATGATTATTATGCTTGTCAATGAGGCAGATAAAATAGGAGACTGGCCATAGTTGGACAAAGATGGATTTTAATTTGGTGGGTGGTAGGGCAGGGATGTGGATAATGCTGGCAAAAGCTGACACAACACGACACAAACACGACCTGAAAAAAGCGGGTTAGATTTAAGATTTTCGACACGAAAAATTAAATGGGTTGACACGAACATGACTTGAAATTAAACAGGTTAGGTTCAAGTTGAAATTCTCAACACGTAAACAACCCGAAATGACACGAAGCTTAAAAATATAAAAGTAAAATATATTCCTTGTGGTAAAAACTAATGCTCAAATTAAAAAAATAGTGAAAAAAATAAGCAAAAAACTTATGTGACACGAAAAACACGACACAAACACGATGTAAAAAAACGGGTTAGGTTCGAGATTCTCGACACGAAAAGTTAAATGGGTTGACACGAGGACGACTTGAAATTAAAAAGGGCCGGGTTAGGGTTAAGAGTTTTTGACACGAAAAAATTATGACATAAACACGAACACGACGCGACACAACCCATTTGCGAGCCCATTTGCGAGCCTTATATAGTTAGATCACTTAGATGTGGATGAAAATCATACTCACCATGGGTAGATTTTTTGTTAATCCCACCCCATCCCCAACCACCCTACTTCATGCCTAATATAAAAATTTAAAATTAAAATAATATACAATGCTACTATTAAATATTATTTTTATAACCATAAAAAAATAACAATTTGGAAATCTTTTTTATTAATTTTTGGAAAATTCCCTCTGGTAGGGAGCAATTTTAATCGATTCCCTTTGGTAGAGACGTGTTTTAAAAAATCCTTGAAATAGGTATAAATTTATGAACAAATCCTAATCGTGATTATATGAGTGGTTTTGGCGTTAAGTATAGTGTTTTGGACGTTAATTATGTTTAATCATCCCTAACTCGAGTTAGCCTTTGGTTAACTTAGTTTAAATTAATCCTTTTCCCTCTTTTTCGTTTCACATTCATCTTTCTCATTTCCTTTCTCTCGTGGTCCAATTTTCTTCATTTCTCTTATGTTTTCGAAGCCAATGTAACAATGGTGATTCGAACTTGCAACAATTGTCCTGTTCCCAAGAAACTCAACATCAATTTTACAAATTTGGGCAACTGTCATGTTTCGGGGGTTTGAAAAAGACAATTCAACATCATTTTGGTCAGATTTCGTGGTTGGCTTAATGGAGAAAGTGGAATATAGTTGGTTTTGTTGGTATTTGTGGTTGTACTGCAAGTTTATTGTTATGAATTTCCAATTGTTATGCAGCTAAGTTGTAATCTAAATTTCCAATTGTTATGAACAAGGAGGTTTTATGCATCAATTGTTGTTGTAATTCAAATTGAATCTCGTCCAATTGTTATGAACAAAGAGTTTTTATGCATCAATCGTGATTATATTTGGAGCTTGCTGTTATTTTTGGAGTTTTTATGCATCAGTTGCAAATACCACAAGCAATGTTAACTGAAACAACACATAATTCAGACCTGAAAAACAAGTACCACAAGTACAACACATAATTCAGACCCGCAAATACCACAAGCACGGTACTCCATTTTCACAGACAAAAAACTCCATACATAATGAGTTTCAAACCTGAAAAACAAAGTAATTTCACACCCAAATTACTCCACATGTACACATACTGACTTTCAAAACACAAAAATAAACTAATTTCAGGTATGAAAAACTAAATACAAAGTGAGTTTCATACCTCATAAACTTAGGCAATACATTAACTACTTTACTGGTCCGAAGTAAATGAGACGGAATTAAGTTAACTAAAGGCTAACTCAGGTTAGGATGCTTAAACATAATTAACGGTCAAAATATAACACTTAACGCTAAAACCCCTCAATTAATCACATTTAGGATGTGTTAATAAACTTATATCTATTTCAGGGATTTTTAAAACACATCTCTATCAAAGGGAATCGATCAAAATTGCTCCATACTAGAGGGAATTTCCATTAATTTTTTAGTATTTCAAACATCAACAAATACATTATTTTTGGATGGATTTAAGTGGGAATTTGGTGGAGGTGAATACTCAGGACAAATGGTTTGGGGGGTAAAGATAATTTTATACATTTATTTAGTGGAACATAAATGAGAAAAAATTTCGAGAAAATATGAAGTGAGAATTTGGAAGAAAAAGACAACTTCGGCTTCATCCTACCTCCCCCATTGATAAGCCTAGTGTTTTTATCTAGTTAATCACATGTGTCTTGGAGAGATTATTTGGTTGAAGGTTAATCAAAACACATGTTATAATTATGAAAGAGGGCATATTCTAAAAATCTTTAGGAAGTCCAAATATGAAATATCCTTTTTTTGAAAAAACCAACAATTTTAAAAAAGAAAGTGAAAAGGACCCACCCTCTCCCCTCTCAGACTCAACCCCCAAAAAATCTTCAAAACTAAAAAAAACTCATTCATGATCCCATCTCATCATCATCATCATCATCTCCTGCAAAACGTCTCTTAAANTATGTTTTCGAGGCCAATGTAACAATGGTGATTCGAACTTGCATCAATTGTCATGTTCCCAAGAAACTCATCATCAATTTTACAAATTTGGGCAACTGTCATGTTTCGGGGGTTTGAAAAAGACAATTCAACATCATTTTGGTCAGATTTCGTGGTTGGCTTTGTGGTTGTACTGCAAGTTTATTGTTATGAATTTCCAATTGTTATGCAGCTAAGTTGTAATCTAAATTTCCAATTGTTATGAACAAGGAGGTTTTATGCATCAATTGTTGTTGTAATTCAAATTGAATCTCGTCCAATTGTTATGAACAAAGAGTTTTTATGCATCAATCGTGATTATATTTGGAGCTTGCTGTTATTTTTGGAGTTTTTATGCATCAGTTGCAAATACCACAAGCAATGTTAACTGAAACAACACATAATTCAGACCTGAAAAACAAGTACCACAAGTACAACACATAATTCAGACCCGCAAATACCACAAGCACGGTACTCCATTTTCACAGACAAAAAACTCCATACATAATGAGTTTCAAACCTGAAAAACAAAGTAATTTCACACCCAAATTACTCCACATGTACACATACTGACTTTCAAAACACAAAAATAAACTAATTTCAGGTATGAAAAACTAAATACAAAGTGAGTTTCATACCTCATAAACTTAGGCAATACATTAACTACTTTACTGGTCCGAAGTAAATGAGACGGAATTAAGTTAACTAAAGGCTAACTCAGGTTAGGATGCTTAAACATAATTAACGGTCAAAATATAACACTTAACGCTAAAACCCCTCAATTAATCACATTTAGGATGTGTTAATAAACTTATATCTATTTCAGGGATTTTTAAAACACATCTCTATCAAAGGGAATCGATCAAAATTGCTCCATACTAGAGGGAATTTCCATTAATTTTTTAGTATTTCAAACATCAACAAATACATTATTTTTGGATGGATTTAAGTGGGAATTTGGTGGAGGTGAATACTCAGGACAAATGGTTTGGGGGGTAAAGATAATTTTATACATTTATTTAGTGGAACATAAATGAGAAAAAATTTCGAGAAAATATGAAGTGAGAATTTGGAAGAAAAAGACAACTTCGGCTTCATCCTACCTCCCCCATTGATAAGCCTAGTGTTTTTATCTAGTTAATCACATGTGTCTTGGAGAGATTATTTGGTTGAAGGTTAATCAAAACACATGTTATAATTATGAAAGAGGGCATAATCTAAAAATCTTCAGGAAGTCCAAATATGAAATATCCTTTTTTTGAAAAAACCAACAATTTTAAAAAAGAAAGTGAAAAGGACCCACCCTCTCCCCTCTCAGACTCAACCCCCAAAAAATCTTCAAAACTAAAAAAAACTCATTCATGATCCCATCTCATCATCATCATCATCATCTCCTGCAAAACGTCTCTTAAACCCCAATTCCACCACCATGAACGGCGGCGGTGGTCCCAACAACCACCACCAATCACCTCTTCACAACGACGGCGAATTCCTCCTTCGTCTTCTTCAAAAACGACAGCAACAGCAACAACAACAACAATTTCAGCAACATCATCAACAACAACAACAACAACAATTTCAGCAACATCATCAACAGCAACAACAACAACAACAACAACAACAACAATCCCCTTACCTTCCTCACAATATGTCAGTAACCCCATCTCACACTCTCTCTCCTGATCCCGCCGTCGCCGCTGTGGGCCCCTCAATTTCGTTTCACCATGACCCACGACACCGTTCTCCCAATTTCTTGCTCCAAGGGTTTCCTCGATCTTCTCCTAATTCCAATACTGCCCCTTCCTTCTTCACTGCTCCTCATCAACATTTCGATTTCTTTCGTCAACAACAGCAGCAGCAGCAGCAACAGCCGCAAATTCGACAAGAGCAGCAAGGGTTGTTTGGTAATTCTTCTTTCCCTAGTAGTAGTAGCAGTAATCCTGTTGAAGATGAAAGTTTGAGGTTGAACAAATTAGGGTTTATGAATGAGCGTGAATTGGGTTTGGGATTAGGGAGTAGRAATGTTAATGGGTTTGATCCGAATGGCAGAATTGACCCGCGTGTGAATCGGGGTCATGGGTCGCCCGAGCAACGGTGGGCGGGGCCACCACCGGGGTTTTCGAGCAAACCCGGTAACCAAAGGCGGGATTTTGATAATTTTAGCAATGTGGGTGGTGAAATTAGTAGCTCKCATAGTGARTTGAAGAGGAAYAATCATGTTGGATTTGGGTCTAATAGTAATTTTAATGAGAAAGATAGGATTTTTATGAACTTAAGTAATGGTAATGGGCTTAGTGGACAGCTTGATCACCCTGGTTTGCCTACTGGGAGCAATCTTCATTCTGTTTCCTTGTCAGAAATTGAACGAACATTGCTGAATATTGATGGAGGGGTGGTTGATAATGGGGGGAATTTGGATGAAGTTGACGAGTTGAGTGAACAGTTAGTTGATTCAGTTCTTGGAGAGGATCAGGCTGATGAGAAGAATGATGCTGGTGCTAAGAAGAAACCCCGCGACAAGGTAACATCTAGGCACTTGTTCTGCTTAATCATTCTGCATTTTCAAGGAATTCAATTCAATTTAATTGAGTTTAGGTAAGGTGCACATTTGTATGCTTTTGTTGGATCAATAATTTTATAATGGCATGCTTCTCTTGAAGTTTTTACATGGCTCTAGTAAAACAGAAACAACTAGTGTTGAGATTGTTTGGTTTGCAGTTTGCTGAACGCCCTGAACCTCGAGCTATCACAACAGCTTACACCTACTATCCTTCTTGATWAGCATTGAAAACAGTTCTGTATACCTTGTAGTTATTACTATGCTGAAAGTTTATTAGTTTGATCAAAATTCCAACTTTGCAATGATGGGTTTGGCCTTT
>SNQN01000003.1:491485-558427 GCA_008642245.1 Bassia scoparia | reverse complement strand
ATTAGAGTAGTGATTGGCCTAGTTCTTTGTTCTTAAATCTTTTTTGAGGACAAATGGCTGGCCTTCTGGTACTTTCTTTGACGATCAGTACATGTTATCCCAAACATAAGGATTAATTGGGAAACTGCCTCTTGTACTTACTTTGRTGATCAGTACATGTTATTACAAACATTARGAATAATTGGGAAACTGCCTCTGTTATTCCAGGGATAATTAAATCTTTTTATGAGAAGCCACCAAGTGTCCATTGATGGGAGAGCTAATTCTTTTAGTACAATACAATTGCATAGAGATGCTACTTGCTACTTGCTAGTATATGCTGTTGTGGTTTTGTTAATAATCAAGCTTTACCTATAGAGTAATTAAGTAATTGTTGAAAACTCCCGCTCCCTAGTAAGGACATGCATCTATTTTACTCTCACATTCTTCCAAAAATTGTAGCTCCCTCATAATCTTTTCACCATAATTTTATGTGTTGTGGGGGAGGTTGGTGGTGGTGGTGTGTGACTCAAACTTAGATGAGTGAAAAGTAGAGAAAAATTATCAAAGGAGGGGTGGGCGTGGGCCCCTACTGTAGATAAAWTTTTTTGACTAATTGGGAGGGAAGAATTTAGCATATAAGGGGACAGAGCAAAGTTTTAGATAAATCTAAAATAGGAAAATAGGGCAAAGATGATGGGACAGGGGAATACTTGCAGTTCCCTCCGCCCCTTATCTCTCATCCGTTTTACTAATTCTGYTAATATCYTATCTTGTTTGCTATATTTATTGGTTGCTTAAATTTTGCACTCAACCTTTTTGCTTGCAATTAGGATTTCAGATCAGATGCTCGAGGAAAATGGATGCTTTCACAGAGGGTGAGGAACTCAAGAAGGATGATTCAATGTCGGAGRGATATAGATCGGCTGGATGCTCCTTTTCTTGCAATTTATGATTCCCTAATACCAGCAGAAGAGGAGAAGGCAAAGCAGAAACAGTTGATGACATTGTTGGAGAAACTTGTCCACAAGGAATGGCCTCATGCTAGATTGTATTTGTATGGATCATGTGCCAACTCTTTTGGAGTTTCGAAAAGTGACATTGATGTCTGCCTTGCCATTGATGATCAAAATGTTAACAAGTCTGAAATATTGTTGAAGCTGGCTGATATCTTACAGTCAGATAATCTTCAAGATGTGCAGGTAGCTCTTGCTAACTTTTGCCAATTACTTGTGATATATTTTACAGTATTTTGTAGTTGTTAATATAGGAGAAGGTTCTTTCTAGAATCAAGATAACTTGTGTTATGACATTAATTGTAGATATTGCACAGATTGGCTCATCAATCATCATTTTTCATTACTGTTCAAAGTTTAAACTTCACCCTTCCTTCTAAGATATACTCCCTCCGTTTTTTTTAGTTGTTTCCAGTTTCCATTTTGGGATGTTTTCAAATAGTTGTTCCAAATCAATTTAAAATTAATTTTGTTTTTTACTTTTTACCTACTTTATTTACTCAAACATTAATGAGTTACTCCTCTAAAGTCAACTTTCATTACTTTACTCAATCTATTCACTCAAAATTACTTTTTCCCAAAAAATTTCATCCACAGATTTACTCTTTTACCTAACTTACTCAACTTTTTTACCCAACTTACTCAACATTTTATCTAATTCAATCAACTCTTAAACACCGAACCATTTCCATATGAAACATCTAAAAAAAACGGAGGGAGTATCTTTTTTTGCGGGCATAACTTCTGTAGTTCTGTGATACATAAGCAAAATTCTATATGGTTATGTAATCGAGGACATTGAAAGACAGTTGTGGCAGCTTAAGACTTGCTTTAATGCACGGAAAGGATTTTTACAGTACTTTATTATCGTTGATACTGTAAAAGCACCAATTTATTTTCATTCTTGTACTCATGGAGAACAATTTGGCTGGAAACTGACTAGGAAAAAATGATTGATGGCCATTGTAATCCCTTTTCCTTTTCTGCTTTCCTCTGGTGCTAATTTGGAAAAGGGGCTAATTATTTCAACTTGTCATTATTTTCACCTCTCAAGCTACTTGCTATTGAYTTGATCATTTGAATCCTTTTTTTCTTTGTCAGTTCTGAAATTTTCTGAATTTTAATTACAGGCACTTACACGTGCACGGGTTCCCATAGTGAAGCTTATGGATCCAGTAACAGGAATCTCATGTGATATATGCATAAACAATGTTTTGGCTGTTGTCAATACAAAGCTGCTTCGAGATTATGCAGACATTGATCCGAGATTGAGGCAGCTAGCTTTTCTTGTGAAACATTGGGCAAAGTCTAGAGGCGTCAATGAAACTTATCAAGGAACACTATCTAGCTATGCGTGAGTTGTCTTCAATTGTGCACATTCCTCGTTTCTTTCTTTCTTTTTTATTGGGGGTGTGGTGGGTTATCATGGCACAAATGTAAAATTATTGGGTCATTCTTTTTCATCACTTTTGATAGTTTTTCTTMCAAAAGTTTTTCATTGCTTAAAAAAGTCTGGGCTTCTTGCGAACATCCTTTTTACTAATCTCAAGCATTTATGGATTTATGGCATCATCTTAAGTTGTCAATGGTTGTAAGGCATGCTTCAGTCCATCTGTTTGTGCTATTAGTTTATTTTAAAATGTACTCAGTGGGAGTATTACGATGTTAGGTCTTCGGTGCCTTACAATCATACTTTCTATCACATTGTTTGGAAACATTTATCTATATTTTTCTGTGCAGATATGTGTTGATGTGCATTCATTATCTACAGCAACGTAATCCTCCTATCCTTCCATGCTTACAGGTACTTTTTTTTAATTTAATTGAAGCATTTATGTACTTTTGTACTAAAAGCTTTTAGGTATTACTTTCCATATTAACTTGTTTGTGGTAGTCTTTGAAAAATCACCCGGAAGTTTGGCAAAGACTTTTGTTTGAAATATTTAGGCTATTAAATAAAATAACCAAAGTGCAAGAATAAATACATTCAGCCAGTCAGAGGACAATGAGATTGATAGTTAACCTGGAAAACAAACTTCTCCCAATCAAATTCACACACCTTTGATGAAAATATTCAAGAAGCCTAATGCGAATCCTGCTGTTGTTGGAATGGCCACTGGTTCCGCTAAAAACAATATCTAGTAAACCCCTACATTCAAGGATAATTGGAAGAGACTAGACCAGCTGTTCCTTTCTCTATGATGCTATTGCTGGCATTGTTGTAGTCAACTAGTCATCCCGTCTGCTTTGGTTTTCTGTGTAAATTTCTTTTTGAACATCTCCCCTTCTTACATATAATTGTCTTTTTTGCATTAATTAACTAATTTCGGGCGAACACAGGGATTGGAATTAGGTGTCCTAATGTTTTTCTGTCAAGCTCGAGTCTTGACTATACTTGCCATAGAAATCGATCTCTTGTACTCCATGTTTTCTCGGTTTGTTATCAGATGCAAGCTTATAGAGATTTTTTCTTATTCTTATAGAGTTGTACTGTATTTTATAATGAAAGAGGGATCGTTTTTATTAAATTGTCCGTTGATCTATTCCTTTTGWTTACTTGCAGAGCATGAAAACAACTTACTCAGTGACTGTTGATGATATCAAATGCAATTTCTTTGATCAAGTTGAAAGACTTCGTGATTTTGGAGCCCGCAATAAAGAAAATATATCCAAGTTATTGTGGGGTTTTTTCAATTATTGGGCATATTGCCATGATTATGCAAATCATGTCATATCAGTTCGCACTGGGTTCATCCTCAGGTGAGAAAAATTCTCTGTTTTCACTAAGGTGGCTATTATCACTTTGTATTATACTCTTCTTTTAGGGACTTCACATTTCACATTTTTTTTTTTGTATGTTTGCATCATTCATAAATATTACTCCGTATGATTTTGTTATTCATCATGAAAATTTATCAATTATTATTGAAAATTGTATTTTTTCTCATGTATCTTTTGATGGTTTTGCGAGTTACTCATGAATCCTCAATTTCCAAGACTTCATTTTAATGAAGTGGTGCTCCTTTTCAGCAACTAAATGTTTAGTTATTTGCCTTTGATAGGAAGGACGAGAAAGATTGGACAAGAAGGATTGGTAATGATCGTCATCTAATATGCATAGAGGATCCATTCGAGACATCTCATGATCTAGGACGGGTGGTTGACAAACGAAGCATTAGAGTGCTACGCGAGGAATTTGAACGAGCTGCTGAGATCATGCAGTATGATACCAACCCTTGTGTTGCGCTGTTTGAGCCATACATTCCATATTGAGTATGATTTCCCTTTCTCKCGATTTAATTTATGCTAAGTGTTGTTGCTTGTAAGTAACTAAGTAGGGTTGCCCAGCTTGTACAGCGGCGTTGCTTTTGGTTTCGACTGATACTGGTATTATATATCGCGTAATTTAGGGCATAACAGGCTCCTTTCAGAAATAGGTGTCATATGCTGTAAACAAACTTCATGGTTTATCCACTTTCTAATGAGAAGCTTGGTATTTAGCTTTCTTTGTGTTGCTTCTTTTGCAGTTTCTACCCAGGTTAAGTTCTAAGAAGTTTTATGGCGCAGCTTGAGTATGTGCTCATGTTTCTGCTGATATTGTCGTCTAATGTAACGACCAGCACTCTCGTATTTTTTTGGTCACTTTAAGATGCTAAATCAAACCTTCTAAAAGGGTAATGGCAAAAACTGCACTTTGCACTCTTTCTTTAGTCCTTTGTAATTTCTATTGTTAATTTTTATATTTTTTTACAAAAACATTCGTAACACGAGCACTATATTTGGCAAACACAATAAAATATCTAATACTTTCTCCGTTTTTTATACTTGTACTCTTGAATGGGTTTATGCATCCCATTGCATACTTTAAATGTTAAATATCTTTTGTCACTAATATATTGGTTTTTTTTTTTATAATCTTATTTGTAATTCACGAATTTAATTACAAGAGACATGCGTGAATAGTAGCAAGTTCAAAAATGGCGTGAAAGTCTCATGAGAAATATGTCAGTGGTACATTGCTTTGCTCAGTAGTTCATCGATTCAGTGTTGCATACTTGCATTCAAGACGATGCTCCCTGATTTCTGCAACACTTGTTTATGAAAAGTTTCCAAAATTCAAATCATGTTTTTACTTGCATATAGATTGCTAGGGGTAAAAATATAATAACAAAGGAGAGAGTTGAGAGACATCATTGTTTCCTCCTGACTTATGTAATAGAGATTAGTAGCATACCATCTTTGTTGCACGACAGATATCATAATGTTTATGGACATGTGTACAATATGTCATAGATTCAAATTCACAGTTTTTTAAACTTATCTTGTATGTGATCTGAAGTTCTGAACATGTAACACCAATATAGATTGAACTCACCGCCTTACTTTTTTAAAAAAAGAAATTAAAAATATTGACAACATACAAGAGTTGTAGGTGGAATTTTTCCGTATTAGGATCATTTAGAGTTCACAAAGAATTCTAGTGGTAGATTTTCTTAAATCTAAGTCATTCAAAAATATCCAATGGTTGCCATAAAATACAAAAGGTGAGACCATGTTAAATAAAAGGAAAGACAATACACTAAATATATGAAAATCTAAGTTATTTCAAATTTTCTTGTTTTCTGGACTTCATTTTGAATTCCTATTTTTCTATAATAATATATTGACTTTTATTTTCCCTATGTGTAATATTATTTGCACCATAACATTTTGTTAAGTTTCCAAAATTCAAATTTGACTATTAATAATTCAAATGGTGTAAGTGCAAGTGATTAGATACTCAAACAAATACTAAAAAAAAACGAATAAAATAATGGGAAATTAGAAGTTACGAGAATACCAGTAGTCCATAACCGATGTACCGAGATTATAGCCTATAAATAAACAGAGAACCAAAGTCAGAAATTGSTTCACTTCACTTCAGGACTTCACTCCATTTTTTTTACGATTAAAATGGAGAGATCAGCACCATCAAGTAGGGCAGACCCAGTTTCAGGAATCTCAAGCGAAGAAACTGTTGTGAAAACAGAGGGTGATTCGGATTCGAAAACAGTGAAGATCACAGTTCAGAAAGAAGGCASCAAAGACGTCTCCTTTCTGTTTAAACGCAACGCCCCCYTGAAGAAACTCATGGATCACTACTGCCTTAACATGGGGTTCGATGATAAGTCCCTCAAGTTCACCTACTTGGGCACCCAGGTTAAGGATCATCAGACCCCTCTCGATCTTCGTATGGACCCCGAGGACGTCATTGATTGCTGGGCTGATCAGACCGGTGGTCGTGGTCGTGTTCGTGTTCGTTGTCGTAATTGATTTGTATGTCGCGTTTTTATTATTATTATTGTTATTGTTGTTATTTGGCGGTGAATGAATTATTGTTGTAGGAGATTAATGTGTGATGGATGTGTAGTGGTCGTAAACTGAAAATGCAATTTGCAAGGTTGTTAATTTGTGACGCTCAAACAAATTTACATTCTTGAAAGTTTAAAGCTTAAAACAAGGTGAAGATTATTGTTCAAACTAAACAATTATTCGTCACGATATGACATGATGTATATAGGAAAGATGGTTGTATCGTTGGCTGTTGTTCTGATGCACAAGCGGCCAACGCCGCTGTCACGCGGCGCTGTGGACTGGCGGTGGTGATGGTAATGGTTTGGGTTTGATCTTTCAAACTCATGGCTTGGTATTTAGGTATATCAATGTACCATTAAATATGATGAGTTAGGTCTTGGGCGTATGAATGTGCTATTCAAAATTTCAATGTGATGAGTTAATGGGAGTTGATATTTGCTCATCAACTACTGTTATCTCGCCTTTTTTATTTCTTTATAAACACGTTTATAAATGTTGAACGGACAAAAAAAAAAATATCAACTCCCTAAGTTAATGACTAAAGCAAACTTATGGCAAAGTGGCATCAGCTTTGGTGTAGAAAAACTTATCTTTGACATTAATGCTTTTCCTTATACTTAACTTAATAGGTCTAAGGACATTTTTTGTAGTTGTAGTTGTAATCAAATTGTCGATATATATAACGTTAAGACTACTTGTTTAGGTCAAAAAGACTTTAGTAGTGTATGTCCATAAAAAAAAAATTGTAAGCTGTAGATCTTGAATTTTTTTTGAGTTAATGGGACAATAATAATATTAATGGCCTAATAATATAGGCAAATCATACAGAGATTATCCAAAAGAGGGGCTAAAGTTAGACGAGTCCAACAAGCTTACACTCAAGATAGCCTAGTGAACTAATAGTGTCATAGTCCTTACATACATCATCCACTGCCATACAAAATATGTTCACATTAGGAGGTGGGATGATACACAAAAAATTAACTACATTAGAGTGATTCTTCAGCATAAGTCTTACAATATGGTCAGCCGCTGCTACTTGCCCCATGGTTGCTTTTTAAAGGCCCAGCACTTGAGCATCTAGCATTAGAGCCCTGCAGACAGTTGCAACATTAACATATCTATCAGTAAATTTTGCATTTGTGTTTAGATTATCCACTGTCAACTGTGAGTCAGTAAGTAGTAGACATTTATCCCATCTCTGCTTGAGGATCCATCTTAGTGCCCATGAGATAGCTAACAACTCAGCCATGTTACTATCTGGTGCCCTAAAACAGCCAGCCAAACCTCGGATCCAACCCCCTGCAGTATCATAATACAGTAATCCAAAACCTCCCAGGCAAACATTCTCATTGAAGGAAGCATCCACCAAAACAACAAAGTTGGTATTGGATTGATCCAGTATAAACTGATCAATAAGAGGAGGAGGGCCCAAAGCAGGGTTTGGTTTAATGAATTCTCTGGCTAAGTGAAGTGTTTGTGTCCAAAAGGCAGCTAATGGTAGGTCTTTATGGTTGAACACCCATTGATTCCTTTTAATCCAGAGTCTCCAGATTAAGAAACTAAATAAAGTGGGCCAAGGAACTTGATGCACTATAGAGTTAGAGGACAAGTTATCAGAGAGCCAATTCACTAGTTCTAGGGTTCCCAACACACCACCTGGGATAACAAGGCCCCAAAGTTGTTGTGCTCTAGGACAGTCTCTAAGAATATGAATGATGGTCTCATTTTGGCTGGGCAGAAAGGGCAAAAGGCAGTATTGGTTATCCCTCTATAGGACAGGACCTGTCTAGTGGGCAAAGAATTCCAAAGGCATTGCCAAAGAAATATTTGGATTTTGGGTGGGCAGACAGTGATCCAAGGAAGTTTCCAATACACTGAGGAGGAGAGATGGGGGTGTTTGTTAAGCCAGCAGGCCTGGTAGAGTGCAGGGGAGTCAAAGGAGTTACCTTTGGCTGTCCAGCAGACCAGTTTGTCAGACCCTAAGCTAGGGAGGGAGTTCTCAATCCATAGGGAGATATGAGGGGGAAGACATATGGATAGCAGATGCAAATGCCACTTGCCATCTATTAACACACTGTTGATAGTCCTAGAAGACTCAGAAGGGGAAAAAGGGCCATAGACTTGGTTTCTCAGCTTCCCAAAAGGAGACCAAACATCCTTCCAGAACATAATATTACAGCCATTACCCACAACCCAACCAGAGGATTCCTCAAAGGTGGACCGGGATCTTCCTATATTCTGCCAGATGTGGGATCCCTTATGGAAGGGAGTGGGAGCATGTCTATTGGCCACATACTTAGCATGAATAATAAAGGAAGCTATGTTATCAGTAGAGTGTAATCTCCAAGCCGGCTTTGTTAAGGCTATGTCATTTAGAATATTCAAATCCTTTATTCCTAAGCTCCCAAAAACCTTGGGCCCAGTTATCTTATCCCAGGAAATCACAGGAATGCCCTTAGAAGTGGAGCTATTACCCCAAAAGAAATGCCTAACAGTTTTTTCTAAGTCAAACACAATGCTGGTAGGTAACTTAACACATTGCATAGAATAAAAGGGAATGGAATGGAGTACAGAGTTAATAAGGGTTGTCCTCCCAACTTTATTCAGGAATTTGGTTTTCCAAGAAGAAAGCTTTGTTTGGACCCTTTGAAGGAGGTAAAAAACTTGATTTCTGGTAGGCCTCTTATCAGTAAGGGGAAAACCTAGGTAAAGTCCCAAATCCTTGTGAATGGGCATCCCCAGGGAAGCAGAGATAGCATTGGCTAATAAGGTCAGATCAGTGTTTTTAGAAAAATAAACTTACTCTTGAGAATGTTGACTCTAAGACCTGAAGCAGAAGCAAAGGTAACTAAGGTATTGAGGATAGTATTGCAAGTAGCCTGTGAGGCCTCTCCAAAAAATAGGATGTCATCAGCAAAAAGCAGATGTGAAAGGGAATACCTATTCCTAGTGAGGGTGAAAGGAACCTAGGAACCAGCAGCACAAGCCTGATGGATCAACTCAGAGAGATAGTCCATACACAAGATAAAGAGATATGGGGATAGAGGATTTCCTTGCCTCAAACCCCTGGATGGGCTGAAAAAAGGAGTGGGTATGCCATTAATCAAGAGACAAAAAAATGAATGATGAATTGACAATCAAAATTTCCATAAAATGCATTTTGTATTTAACGAAAATTATTCATCGAATTCTCCTTGCTAAGGAAAATTTCTCATAATATACAAGAACAAATTTCTTGTGAACAACAAACAACTTTTTATAAATCATGAAAAAAATACAATGTATTCTTGTGAGAATATAATTCTAACATCGCCTTTAGTCATTTTCTTTTTATACAATGATATTCTTATTGTTAAAATTTGTGATAGAACATTAAAACATTAAATACATTACACATATACACTAGTTTTATTTCGTTGATCAAGATTATTACACACAAATTGTCAACATTCATTAGATTGAGCATTAACATAACTCAAGTTATATCTCCTAATCAAATCAAACAAACATTACTCCGTACAATTTACAAATAATAACCATAATTAAGTTTAACCACAATCASACTGAATAAATAAAGTCCATAACACCGGATAAAACCCCGTTGACCCCACCAGCAACGGTCGTATCCACAACCAACCTCGGCACCTCACCCACCTCGTACTCCGTACACCCRCCGTACTCCTCCAACAGCCTCTCCATATCCCGCCACGTGGCAGGCTTATGCCCYGTGCCGCCTTCCTCAGCCCCACGCGCCTCCACTCTCCGTCGCCACTCGGCCTCGTCCGACGGCCTACACTCCACGATCACCACCCCGTGGGACCCGCCGGCGATTCGGAGTGCGGAGTCGAGGTGGGCCCGGCGAGAGAGCGGGGAGTCCACCACGACGGAGAGCCCGAGGCGGATCTGCGTGGATGCCACGCGCCACATGACGTCGTATGAGAGGCTGTTGAGGGTGTGTGACGTGGCGGTTGAGGAGGAGGAGGAGGAGAGAGAAAGTGTGGCGTTGCGGATGTCGTCTTTGTCGAGGAGCGGGCAGCGGAGTGCGGAGGCGATTGCGGCGGCTAAAGTGCTTTTYCCGGTGCCGGGGTGACCCTTCATTGCTATGATCAGTGGTTTCTCCATTTTTCTCGAGTAAGCTTCTTCAACGTTAACTCGCTCTAATTCGATGATGGATAAGATATGATCATCAACGATGCCACGTAAGTATATTATCAACTATTTAATCCCCCCTAGTTAATTAAATGCTCCTTTTTTTTTCCTGGAATTTTGTTTGATGAATTTTTGAGTACTTTAGCTGTTTCATGAATAAAAGTTGGATCTTAGCTCTGTTTCGAATTAAATGCAACAAAGAAATATTATATCGATGTAGATACATACCGATTTTGATAAATGGATGAGGCCTGAGGGTGATTGAGTTGGACTTTTTTCTATCTACTTCGTATTAAGCTCATCATTTTAGTCATTGGTTAAAATTAGGTTTAAAGGGCTACTTAGTGCTATATATTCCCATTCTTCATATATTGTAGACATCATTACAAAAACTAGGAGGTTGGGCAAGTTTCTTTTGCTTCAACTTTCTGTAATGTAGCTAGCTCAGTTTTTAGAGTTGATGATTGCCTTTACATCTTTACATTGTGAGAACAGCGAGCTTGTTTGTGTTTAGCTTAGTTATACTGATGACTGATGACTCCTTTGCAGCCTATTAGTTGGGTTTTCTTAGGCGACGAAAGGCGCTTGGGTAGGATAGGGCTTTGTGTTGCATCTACTTCAATGTTCAAAAGCTGTTGATCAGGCGAAAGGATGGAGTAGTCGAGTAGATGCCCAGCTGTTTTTCTTCCATTTGGTAACAAAATAGAGCAATGAAAGTATTGAGAAGCTCGAAGTTGCATAATATCATAGACAGTTATGAACCCTTAGGCGTCAAACACACAGTACTCTAATGTTACTGCTGTATCTCGACTAAGATTGTTCTGAAAAATTCTACAACGTTTTCCCTCAAGTCTCCAATGCCTATGTCTTCGATACTTTTAACGATTATCATTTGGGAGTGTAATCCTTCATGCCACATTTTATAGGACTCATCAAGTGTAAGGTGTTAGACATCAAACGTAAGGTTTTAGACATCACGAATCATAGACCTGAAAGAGTGATTTACCCTTCYGCTGTGTTCCCTTAAAATTTTMAATTAAAAGGCGATTGATGCTCAAACTTGTATGGTAGTATACATCAGAATTGTCTAGCAGGATAATCAATTTATTAGGCAAGCATGAACTGCTTTAGGCTTGTTTAGCTGCAGAGATCATGTTCAATKAGACCTTATACACAGACAACACAACTGCAAACATATGTATTTGTAACCAAGATAGCGATTTTACAATCGAAAATAGCTGGCCATGGACTTGCCCTCTAATTCCCTGGAGAAGAAACTGCTAAGCAAGTCTGAAAATTTGAGTTGCTGGTACAATACTGGTCTTTCTGGTGACACCAACTCTGGCAATGGACCATAAATATCTTCATAAATGCCTGGGCTGAAAAAGGTTGCGACCGATACTCGTGGTTTGTGGTAAGGATTAGCATAAACTCGATGTTCTCCACTCTTGTACACGTCATTTGATATTATCTTATTGAAAAAAGTAAGATATAAGAAGTAGAAAACATTCTGAATATATAGATAATAATCGATAGTGTATTGACCAACCTTTTTTAGTTTTTTATTAGCAGTCAGTTTTAAAAAAAAATCAGTTGATCTGATGTAAATAATCTTTGTCTTGCCTTACTAGCTGAGTCTGAAGTACCTGAAATAAGTCGCCTATGTTAACAACGAGGGCATCATGAACTGGTTTTAAATCAATCCACTTGCCATCATATTTCACTTGCAGTCCACCTACTTGATCCTGCAGCAACACTGTTAAGATCCCTGGATCTGTATGTGAAGCAATCCCAACTGTCTTGTTCGTCTCTGGACARTACGGATAATACTGGCCTGCCACTGCTCTTCTTCCTAAATAAGCGTTTCCTGTAAGCTTATCATGACTCAGTCCCAACCCTTCAGACAGCAATCCCATGAGTYGCKCTCCAAGCTGCTGCACTTCCTTATCCCATTCTACTACCTCAGTTCTGCAGAAAGGTATTATTGCAACTTAAAAATATAACAGTTTGATTAGGATTGATCTTCAGTAAGAYATAACCAAAACATATGAAGCTAGCCAAGAGTYCCGAAAGAAAAGTGGCCGAGGTGGTCATGGACCTGATGGCCTGAATTAGTTAGGTGCTGCTTGTATAGAATCTGTCTGCACAGGACCAWAGTTGCCGGGGCTCTGACCTAGTGTTGTTGTTAGACACTAATCCACCAGTTTCGTAGTTCTTTATACTCACACCATTTTTTAAGCACTGCAGCTTATGAGTTGTGAAAAAGTTAGTATAATCACATCATTTTTTTAACCTTTACTTTTTTGTGAAATTCTATATGGTGGCATCGAGTTTTGTCAAAATCTACACGGTGTCAATTTAAGTTATCCTATTCCACACCGTGGCCTCGAGGTTTTGGGAATTCCACATCGTGGCCTCGAGGTTTTGATTTTATTKTTATTGTATTATTTCAGGGAAAAAGTTAGTATACTAGAGGTGCTTAAAGAATTAAAAATGCCACTTTGGGTATCTTCGGAACAAATCTCCCAATAAATAAAGGAGTTGGAAGTTTGGAACCTTGTAAACTTTAAGCAACCTTACATTTAATGTCCTCTTATTATAAAACATGCATTATTAGAGGATGATTTGGACAGTCTAACATCTGAGAGTTATGGGAGGAATTTTGGAATATGATTTTCATGGCTATTATTCTGAGAATTTGAATTAAATCATTACACCTATTGACCCTACTGGCTAGCTGCTAGCCAAATTAGACAAGGTGAATATGGAAACATTCATGGCTAACCTGCAAACATCAGGGATTTGATCGGGATCAACGGGGATGGGAGCTAGTCGAATTGCAAGTGTATCCCTCCAGCTTGCAGCTTTAGAATAAAACAAATCATAGTTTGAGTAGAATCCCACTCCACTTCCTGCCGTGACTGTCTCTCGGCGATAAAACAACATTTTCTCATCTGGCTGCAGCTCATGAAAGGCCTTTATAGCCTCAAGAAGTTGGAGTAGGATGGAGGCTGACACCCCATGGTTGATCACTTGAAAGAATCCGAACTTAGCTGAGGCATCTYTSAGCTGCTGCACTACCTCCTCGTGYTGACCCGATAAGTCAATGACAGGTATGACCTGGTCATCTTCTGAGTTGGGCTGTTGGGGTCCATGATCAAAGAGGGTCTCAGATGGGTGGTGGAAAAATCGTGGAATCCGAGTTATGCCYGAATCAACTAGACCCTTCACTCCGAGTTTGGTGTCCTCGAATTCTTGAAGATGAACATAATGTAGAAGCTAATGTGGAAGAAGAAAGCATCGTGCCCTCTAAGCCAAAGAAAAGAGGATCGTTCAAGAAGACACCAGTGCGCAACTCCATTCCGAACTGGCCAAGTGATGTGACCTTTGATGCTAAAGAAGAGGTTTTAAACAATTTTATAACAAAATACCATTCAGTCAAAGGTATATATGCTGTATCATAGGTGGCTGAAAAATTATTGTTTTGGCGCATCTTTATTTTTTTACAAAGTCATATCATAGACTCTCAAAGTCTCAATTGTCAGACTTATATTGATTTTAGAGGCTTTATTCCTTTGTTGTATGATGTCAAAAACACAAATGCACAAGTGATAATGATGCATGTATTACAAACAGTTTGTGATTGAGGAAGGGGTTTGGAGCASTGGCTTCAACTTCACCTTTGATCCTTGAGGTCAAGGATTCGAATTCTCATATTCCCCCTCTTCCGTTGTAAATATAACTCGTCCTTGTGGCTCATGTGCAATAAAAAAAAACAGTATGTGATTAAAGTGATACATTAAGATCCTTTGGTGAGATRAACATGTCAAAAGTTAGTTGATCGGTAGACTTACCTCTTTATCACGGTCATATTCAGGCGTGGGACTTGAGTTATGCCTGAGTCAACTAGACCATTCACTCCAAGTTTGGTGTCCTCGAATTCTTWTACCTCTTTATCACGGTCATATTCAGGTGTTTCAAATTYCATKGCACTATCGAAAGAACTACTCATACTTCCTCCGTTTTATAAAATGTTACATTATCAAAAATGCATAAGAATCCGTTTTTTGAAGAAGTATGTTGATGATGCGTAATTGCACACCCTCAGCATTTACTCATTTGTTTACCAAATCCTAGTACAGATGTGTGAATTGAAGCATTTGAGATAAAAATGAGATGACAAGTGCTTTGACAAAGTCACTTTGATGACACAATTGTCACTTATTTAGCTGAACTTCTTGTATGTATATATGTATGTATGTCTATTTTAACGTGTACGTCAGTGCATGGTCCCCGAGTATAGTTGTTGCTTTTAGAGGAACGGCGTGTCTCACTGAAATCTACGTCGCTATTAGACATGTTATGTATTCTTATCACAAACGAAGTATTATTATGGTATGGCTTACGTGACCATTCTGTTCTAGTCTTCTGTCTTACTTTCATAGTTACATCGTTTTCTTGTTCTTGGATATGTCTAACTATCTGTAGTCGAGGAGCAATCGATGAAGCTATACTGTGGTTATTATGGCGATAATCACTGTTTTGCCGGTGGTGTTTCGAATGGGTTGGGTTGATGGGATTTTATCGTCGTGTTTGTAGAGATAGGTGTAATCAATTATCCTTTATAGCATGTTGCAGTGCAGATAGATAAGTGAGTAAGTGACAGTAATCTATAGGTAAATTCTACATTATGTCACGATTGCAGGCCAGCAATCGAGGCAATTATGTCGTCCCAATTTTATTTACAAACACCTGAGGACATACTTGATTAGCTCTACTTGGTGCTATCTTATTCAGAGTGCTACACCATCTGATCTGATTTACAGTCGAAAGTGATTAGTCATGCTCTTGCCCTTTAATTCAGTCGTCAGAAACCTTGTGACCAGGTCTGAAAATTTGAGTTGCTGGTATAACGCTGGCTTTTCTGATGAAACCAACTCGGGCAAAGGTCCATATAAGTCCYTTTCAATGCCYGGGCTAAAGAACGCAGCAACTGACACTCTTGGTTCAGGAAAAGGATTAGCACATACACGATGTTCCCCACTCTTGTATGCATCGTTTGATATGATCTAAATGAATTATGAGAAGAGAGTAATTAAGCTTCCATAAAACATTTGAGAACAAAATCAGCGAATATGTATAAGTCCAGTGGTCCAAAATTGTCTGGACAGTGGGAGCGAGTATAAGGTGTATACCTGAAACAAGTCGCCTATGTTAATAACAAGAGCTCCGTGAACAGGTTTCAGATGAATCCATTTGTCGTCGTATTTAACTTGCAGGCCTCCTACTTGATCCTGCAGCAACACTGTAAGAATCCCAGGGTCTGTATGTGCAGCGATTCCTACAGTCTTGTTTGGCTCCGGACAGTATGGATAGTAATGGCCAGCCATGCCTATCCTCCCCATGTATGACACGCCCTTCAACCTGTCCTCGTGTAATCCCAACCCTTCGGACAACAGTCCAATGAGTCGTTCTCCTAGCTGCTTCACTTCCTTATCCCACTCCATCACCTCATCCCTGTATAAAGATGCACAATTYGGATAAATTAGTAGAGCAGTTTTAGTCTCAAGATCATACTGTTTAATAGATTAGAAGAAACAGCCAGGAATTGATTCATATTATCATATTACTCAATAGACTTTAGTAGMTAATCATCGGTTTTTCTGTTATCCAGGACTCCAGGAACAAGTAAGATTTACAAGGTTAGCGCGATTTTAAGGTCTGAACTATTGTTGGAAAATCTTGATACTGAACTGATCTGAGATTATTTCATCTGATATTCTGATTATGCTGAACTGAGCTAATTTTGATTGATCAAGTGAAATAAAAAGATTAAATTGAAACAAAACACTGTCTTCTCTAACATATACTATCTGAAATTACTTTGACAGGTGAAAAACATGGAAAACTACCTGCAAACATGAGGGATATCATCAGGACAAACTGAGACAGGACCCAAACGAACTTGTAAAGTATCCCGCCAACTCGCAGCTTTTGACCGGAACAAGTCATAGTTAGAGTGGAATCCCACCCCTTTGCCACCAGCTATAGACTCTCGCCCATAGTTTCGAATCTTCTCCTCCGACGGAAGCTCATGGAAGGCCTTGACAGCCCCAACRACGCGGTCAAGCAGTGCAACCGACACCCCATGGTTAACCACTTGAAAGAACCCAAACTTAGCCGAGGCACCCCTGATCAGCTCCACCACTTCCTGGTGTGGGCCCGACAGGTCAATCACAGGTATAAGTCCATGATCATGATCGTCGAGGTAGTCAAATTGGGTGTCGGGTGGGTGGTGGAAGATGCTAGGGACTCGAGTGACACCCGAGTCAATCAAGCCCTTTACACCAAGCTTGGTATCATCAAACTCCTCCAATTCCTTACGACGATCGTGCTCGTAATCTTGCTGTTTCGAGCCACAATTATCACAAGTAATGCTAGTCATTTCTAAATGTGGGCAGTATGGTGTGGTTTAGGTTTGTTTGTTTGCCTTTTGAGTTTTGAACTGGTTCTTGCTAATCATTTATAGACAACAAACATGTTTGTTTAATCCGAAAGTTGTCGACTTTAAGTCATGGATGATGTTATGAGGTTGATGTTAACATTATATAAATATGCTAGAATGTCAATTAGCACATGTTGTTAATTATTTAACAATGATAACAAGAGCTTAGATTTCGTCTAATGCTGATGTTTGCTAACAAGATAAGTATTCTGTRCCTACTTTCTGTTTGATRGGAGAAAAGAATCATGCCAGTAAAAAATGCTTCATCATTTTGATTTTTTGCTAACCAACTATTAGGCCTTGTTCTTTTTAACGGAGAATAACTTTTTTTCGTTGAAAATTTTTTTCCCTTGTGTGTTCGATCTATCGTAAGAAATAGGAGTAAAACAAAGATAATGGATGGACGAGATGAGAGCAAATGAATGTTACAATTTAAGTATAGTAATTTGGTATTTTGTGCTTTGATGAACAAGTAAAATATTTGTCACTATTGAACTTGGGAAAACTTATCTTTTGTTTTTGAACTTACTACGAAAAATAATAGATAACGTAAACATCTTTTCATAAAAATTAATTTATGTTATATAGAGTTGTATTTTATTTTTGAATCCTTTCTCCCTTTTATTATTTAGGAGTTGCTTGTTTTTGACTAAATGCCATGTGAAGTATAGAGTGACATTGGTGTGAGTTACTTAGAAGTTTCCTTACAGTAACATTTAGCATGTGATAAATAATCCATCATTTCCAAAAGCACATGGTGTAGGTTTATTGGTCAACATGGTGATTATCATTGAATTTCTCAAGTCATTATTTGAAATTTAAAACTTTTAAACTCGAAGTCAAAATAATCGACAAATAACTTGAAATTTAAAATAAAATATCCAATTCAATTATCATTTTTGTCAAATACAAATTTTTAATGTTCAATGCATTATGCAAATCTTCGCCATTCATTATCTTTTGTATTCTTATAAGAGTTGATTAATATGGCATTTTAGAGTTCAATATAGTTTAATTTTAGGAAATTTGTCAACAACTACCCAGTTTTTGTCAAACTTTTGAAAACAACTACCCACTTTTTTTTTTTTTTTTTTAAAACAACTACCTCTCTTTTATTAAAACTTTGTGTACCACGACCCAAAGCTGTTTTCTGGAGATTAAAACCACTTATCCTCACCTGTGGGCCCACTTAATCTCGGTTTTGAGAGTTTAACCTCACCGGAAATTATGTAATTGACCAGATTACCCTTAATTAATCTTATATATTTTGATTCTTAATTTCCCACCTATTTTCCTTCTCATTTCTATGTTCTCGATTGATAATGCTTCTCTTTGATTTTCTTCGTTCACCCTTCCTCTTTTATTTTTCAATTCCAATCTTTCACTGCTACTTTATTCTTCTCTTTTTTCTTTTTATCCTAGTTGTTGCTTGCATCAATTTGTGAAGTAATTACATATTGATTCCTCTAAATTTATTTGGGGTTTTAATTTCCAATTCAAAAAATTAGGGTTTCTGGGTTAACAAATTCTCCCTTTAAGATCCTAAATTTGTGTATCTATTAATTGCAAGATGTCAAGTTCATCATACCAACCGCGTTCAAGCTCCGACTTATGGGTTTGTGGCATCCCTGTGTCGATTGCAGTCCTGGACTAGTACGAATCCAGGAAGGCGTTATGTGATGTGTAAGTTTTATATCCTGCACCTGAGGTATTAAAGGATGTGGGTTGTGGACTTGGGTTGATTAATCCACAAGTGGAATGGCAGAAGCAAGTTATTAACCATGTGGTACCGAGAAGAATATGTTGCGAAGGGAGGTTGATATATTGAAGATACAGGTGGATGCTTTGGAGTTGTGAAAAATGCGAATGAAAGGAAGAATTTGAAGTTGTCTCAGAAGGTTGAGAAGATGAATGCTGGACAGTGTGTGGTGGGAAAGTGTGTCTCCAAGTTTGTTTCTTTGTCATGGTTGTTGTTTCATTGTTCTGCATTGTGGTTGCCAGTGCTTGTTTGAGAATAGGATTAGTTGATCTTAGTTGAGTCCTTTGTCATTGTACAACTGGCAATGTAATTTTGTTATGTATTCATTGCCTAAGTCTAATATTATGTACTGAATCTTATCTTTGAATGAAATTGATGCTTCTGTTTATTGAATACAGTTTTAGCAAAATGTGGTGCTTGAACTTGCACTTCATTAACAAACTAAGTATGCCTTTGCAGATTTTACAAAAGCAGTGCCTATTTTAGCACTTACTCTTGCTATTGTTTGATACACTAACAAAGTAAAGCATTCTACTGACATAAGGCTTACAAATTGTCTGATAATAAGCAAATTAAGTAGATGCTAATAGTGGTAATACTGACATAATTACATATTTAGGTAGTTTAACTAGTGGAATATGATACTAATTGTCACTGAGATCAGTTATCTTTCTTCTGCCTTGGTTTGATTTGGCTTTTTGATCTGGTCTGAGATGCTGGTTGTTACTGGCTGCATGGATGGGAATGCTGGAGCTGGAACTTTTTGGCTACTTTTTCTGGGATGGTTTGGACTCTGTTTGCTGCTAGCTGAACTTAGTTAGGCTGGAAGGCTGGGAAGGCTGAGTAGGTTGTGTTCCATTGGTGCATCCCTTGCATTAGCTTGGCTGCTACACTCACTATACTCACCAATAAAGTACTTCGTGCAACTGTGAAATAAAAATGTTCAGTTACTTGTAACCCAATGGTGACTAAAAAAAGACATATGAATCAAGTGTTGTTTTAAAATACCTGCGAGCAGCAACATTTCTTGCACATTTCTTCTTGTCTGGTATTTCCCCACTGGTCCTGGTTGGGTGGCCTCCCTCCCTTAGGCTTTACTGTTTCTTCTTTGGGCATTCTTGCATTTTTTTTCCTGTTGTGCCTGGTAGTCCACACCTTCACACACGGTTTGTCTCTTTCCTTGGACTTGAGCTCTTCCTTCTTCATCTTCATCTGCTTCCCTTCTTCTCTTCTTCTTGGAAGGTCTTCCAGGCATCTTTCTGATGGAGGTGGCAGTGGGTGGAGCAAATGCAGTCTCTCCCAGTTGCTACCAGGCATTGGTTTTCACAGAATGTTTTGTAGATCTTCCAAATATGCAGCCTTACTGACAGCTACTGGTAGATGTGTTGTTCCCATCCTTACTGACAGCTACCAAATATTCATCCGGGTATTGCTCCTTTAAGGTGACACCCCTCAACACCAATGATGGGTTTGCAACCACTCTAAAGCTAGCTTTGCAAGCAGCCAAACACAATATTACATTCTCTGGAAATAGGGTTCAGAATCCCCACCATCAGTGCTGATGATCACAGTACTGACAGGTGTACTGCAGATAGTGTTGTGACCATAGTCATGCACCTTGGCTTACTCTTCTGTTCAGCATCACCATACTACATTATCTTGGCCTTGCCCTAGCAAACAGGCCTTTGTAGTACTTTATCTGCACACCCAGATCCCTTGTGTACCAACTGCACAAAAGACTTCAAACCCAAATGATGGGTTAATTCTCCAAAACTCTAAATACTTCTCAGCCAAGAACTGTCGATGACACTTTGGGATTAGTGTTCTTGATTACCCACAGTTGTGCTCCAAATTCATTTGTCTAATTTCTAAACAATTGTCACCCTAATTTTTCTAGCTGAAATTTTTGAAGTTACACCTATATTTCTCCTTACATACACAGTCACTATGCAACCATGCTGGAATCCCATTCACAATCACATCTACTCCTACAATAAGCTGTACTCTTCTACTACAGTATGTAACAGATAATGTCATAGTGGTTCTCAATGGCATGATACAGAATAGCTTTTCTAGGAGATGAACAGTGTCAAACTCAGCACCAACTGACAAGTTGTTGGAAACCTTAAATCTATCTCAGCCTTGAACTGTGTAGTCTTCAACTCTCATCTGAATGTTGTGGAGTCCTTAGGTCATCTGAGTTGTAATTACACTTCATCTACATTCAATCAAACAGGCTTTGCAGTTCAGATCAAAGTTCCTGACACCTGAGAACTAGGACAATCTTCTTTGCCACTCGTCAACCTTATCTTGCACCAGTAATTGAGATTCATCAACAACTGCTCATGTGGTCCTCTATCTTCATCTTCCTCTGACCCAAACTCCAAAATCAGTCAACGTACCCGATTCTCCTCAGACCACTCACCCTAGATATGCAGTCTCATAAACACCACCAGTACACAATGTGCCTTGTTCCTCACATCCCTCTTCTTACTGGATTTAGAGGACCTGCTTTCACCTTCTTCTTCCCCTTGTCTCTCCTCTTTGGTCTCTTTTCTTTGGGCTCGTCTACAGATGTGACAAGGGTAGGTTGCATAGAGCAGGGGATTCATTTTGGTTGTATGAAAGAGATGTTAAATGAACTTCTAGGTTTCCTGGAGGTAGTTGGAGACCTAACTTTCTTTGAAATAAAAGAGGTGGTGGTTGAGGGAACAGTGTGGTCAACAGGAATTGCATTGGAGTTATCTAAATCAATTACATTGTCAGTGTGAGAGAATGTGGTTGGTGTAAGGTTAAGTCTTGGGCTTTTCCCTTTTGGGCTTTTGGTTTTCTAACTTCACTTTCAACCCAGTTTAACTACACTTGGTAATTCAACACAACACTGGACAACCCAAATGACTTTGGCCCACTACTGTAGACACTGCCATTTTTCTCCAAAATACATACACATTGACTCTGTTCTTGTCATTCCTACCATCAACAGTTTCTGAACATCATCTTTGTCAACTAATTGAACCCTACCAGTAGCTAAGACTGACCACATCTACATACCACATTGTGAATGATGTTGGGGTTTTCAAGTAACTTACTTGGAATGACTTAACTACCTCACCACCCAAGGACTCGACATCAGCAGTACACACTTTCAACCCCATTTGGTATCACAACACCACCACATAAACAACTTCACCCTCAATTTCATCAAAGAACCCCAATAAACAAATTCACATCAACCCAGGGACAATTTTTTTTCACTAAAAACAAGAATTACACATAATTCAACACAAGTACAACAACAACAAAATAAACCATGTTGAAAGCAGTTACATAATCACAACCATTAAACCAGGCAAGATCAAAAGTCAACACAAAAAAATAAAAAATTAGGGTTTTCAACCACAATCAGCTACAAGTTCCCAAATTAGTAACACTAATAAAACGAAAGTACATAACATTGCAAACAAGTGGAAAAATTGAGGTACTTACAAACTTCCATTTTTGGTTTGCTCCGTATTCGACACAACGGACTTTCCACTTTCTTCGAAGCCTCGCCATTCATTCGCGTGCACCTACAATTGTCAGTAAAACAAAAAAATACAAAGAAAATTAACAGAGGAGTTAGGAGAAGAGAAGGAGAGAATTGAGGAGAGAGGATGAGAAAGTGAAAGAAAGCGAGTGACAGTGATGAGTTAGTCAGAAGTTAGAGAGTGAGAGAGAAGACCGAAAGTTAAAGAAAAGGAGTTTCGTAGAAAAGAATTTGAATTGGAGGGGACTTGGGTAAGGTAAGGAGTAATAAGTGAGGGCAGTTTGGGTAATTTCACATTAAAGAGGAGAGGTTTATGTCGTAAAATCGCGATTTAAGTGGGAGGCACCGGTGAGATTAGTGTTTTAATCTCCAGAAAACCAGCTTAGGTCGTGGTACACAAAGTTTTAATAAAAAATGGGTAGGTAGTTGTTTTAAAAAAAAAAATGGGTAGTTGTTTTCAAAGTTTGACCAAAAAGCTGGGTAGTTGTTGACAATATTTCCTTAATTTTATTATAGACTTTTTATTAAAAAAAAAAAGGAATAATACAGAAAGAAAGTATTGCCGAACTAACACATAGTGAGTGGCATGAAACATACCATCTTCTAATTTTCATTAAGTGATGTTTCATCATTTCTTCGCCAGAAACAATTATTTATCAGGCCATAAATGACATAAGTCACTAGTTTAACAAAGAAAAAAAAAAGTCTACTACGCTATCCTTATGTGATCAATGCTTATAGTGTTCACAAATACTGGAGAATTTGTACATCCAAATTTCTCTATAAATAGCTCATAATTTTAACTACAAAAAACTAATTTTTCGAACACGTAACTTGATAAATTTTTAAATAAGCCTTGCCTTATATAGATGTATAGTAAAAAAACAGTTTAGTGTTTGAAGGAAATAAGAGGGGTTTTGTATGCCTGTAATGGGTGAATCGCCAGGCGCCGTGCGGACGAGGGGTGCGCGACTTGCGCGACCGCGCAGGCTCGCCAAATAGGGCGCTCTGTTTAACTTAGATTATATTATAGTTGTACATGATTAATATTAGTTAAAACGGAATGTAAATGAATGGTTTGGCAAAGCCTTATTTCCAAGAATCAAGGGGTTTCAAACCATTGATAGAGTCATTTTGTCAATTTTTTAAATACTTAGGGCCTCATTTTATGAATCTGAACAGGACCTTCCAAATTCTTTAGGCCCCGCCCTGAGTGAAATCGAACACTACTGGCTCGGTAAAATCGAGTGAATACATTAATACATCCTCAAGATACTGTATTCGTTTTCAATTTTGTCAGAAATTCTAAAAGGAATCTCAAACTGGAAGTATGTTGAGCTAAGATTTATACCACAATTGTCTCTGGGATTATTCCTTTCTGTCAGAAACACATTCATAATCGCAAAGTAGTTGATCGTTGTACTTGCCCTCGCCCTCTAGTCCTGTAATCCAGACCCTATCTTAAGCACATCAGGAATTTAAATTTTGGTACATCGCTGCAGGTTTACTTGGCGAAACCAACTCTGGACAGAGGTCCTATACACGATTTCACTGATCCTGGTCATCAAAGAAGACCCGACAGACACTCTTGGTTCGTGTGCTTGGTTAGCATGATACGCGGGTGTTCTCCACTCTGTTATGATCATTTGGAATATCTCTAATACTAAATCCACAGAAGACTAAGTTTATAAAATGAAAAACACAGACATATTTTTACAGAATAAGAATGAGATAGATGATGGACCTGAATGTTAACAGCATTCGTGATGACTGATGAGCTAAACAAGGGACATATATACCTGAAGTGTGTCACCCAAATGGAAATGACAAGAAGCACATGTACGGTTTAACATCAATCCATTCCATGGTAATTAACTTGCAAAACCTCCCTTCTGACCCTGCAACAATATCGTCTAAGTCTCGAGATCTGTAATGTGCAGTGATTCTACAGTCTTAATCAGGCTCTGGACAGTGATGGATAATACTGGTCCCGAACCAATAGTCATCCTTTCGATGAGGACATATCCTTTAATCTGTTTCGCGCTTAATCCCAATCCTCGGACAACAATGCATGAGACCTACTCCGCTAGCTGCGTTCACTTAACCGGTTCCATTCAATCACCTCCTCTCTTGCCACCCAATAACAAGACAATAGTAAAGGATAAGTAGAGAGTAACATTTTTCCACCTCACATGGATTAGCTTAGTGCTAAGTAAGAAACAGATTTTAAACAAGGATTAATCCAATTTCATAGAAAAATTTCCAACTAAAATTAAGTTCTGTGATTTGTGATGACTTGTAACAAAGGCCGATATGTTCAAACTAGGCGGCTAAGACGATAAGCTCTGCTGACTTTACCTTGATTCAAAAACTGAGTGATAATTGTATTCAGTGTATTCCAACAAGCTAATACAGTAATCAGTATTCAGTATTACAGTAACCCATCCAAAGTGACTTTATAACATCATCGGACTAATATATAATTTGATTGAAATAATCAGACATAATGCGATAAGCTGGAGAAGCTTTGACTGACCTGAAAACATCTGGTAGAAACTCGGATCAAATTTTCAAGCGAACTTTCAGAGATATCCCTCTCAACTTGGCAGCATCTGACTGAACAATGTCAAAGTTGGAGAAAGCCAGACTCCACCACTGCTCAGGTGGTTGATTATCCCTCACATGTAATTGGGGGGTCAATTCTCTCTGTGGTGGCAGCTCATGGAAGGCCTTAATAGCATCGGAGTAGCGGTCAAAGAAGATTGACGGTTACCTTGCCAATCGGCTTGCAACCTTGAAGAATCCTACTTTAGGCTGAAGCATCCCTGATGCGCTTCACTATTATCTCAGTTGCAAAACTCGAAAGATCAATGACAGGGTATAATAAGATCATGTTCTGAATCACTTGTTTCGTGTTGTGTTGGGGCGAACAGTGTCTGGTGCGGTGTGGAATTATCGAGGGATTCGTGTTATGCCGTGTCAACAAAGCCTTCACTCCGAGTTTTGTGTTGTCCAATTCCTCAACCTCTTTAAGACGGTCATAAATCTGATATGCTAGCTAGTTCATTGCATCACTCTGAAATGATTTCTTATCGATTTTGGCTCCTCTGGAAAATGGATTGAACAGAAGTTTGATCTGATATAGGCCAATGGTTTTGGTTGATATAGATTTAATTAATTTGAATTTTCTTTGATCAACGATTTAACAATTTGCCAAACATTTTGATTTAATGTTTGGGTGTTGCGATTAGCGTGTTCAAACCGGATAATCCGATTCGTTTTCTATACCGAAATTTCTCAAAATCGAGAAAAATTCGGATTCAAAATCCCTAATTCGAGATATCTTCCGAAACTACCAATCTTTTAATCCGAAATCCTAATTCAATATATCCGTAAAATTTCGGATCAGGATCCCACGATTAAATGCATATTTTTTTACTCTATTTATGAAGCTATATTTTTTTTTCAAATCAAAAAGTGAAAAAAATCCAATCCAAAATATTCAAATCGGATATCCGATTTTTCGGATCGAATTGGCCGGATCAATTCCGGATCAAATATTTTTTAACACCCTTGGTTGCAATGCTATTGGATATGCATTATGTTAATTCAAAACATATACTCTCTTTTTTTTTTGGTAAATTTAAAACATATACTCCGTACTTTGATATGTTATAATCAAACTAGAAGCACCTAATCTAATAAAGAGTAGCTAATCTGTCTTCTTCACTTTCAAATCTCACTTTGTCTTGACCCCAGTATCATTGCAAAAGAGTGAAGATCATTTCTTTCTGTCACCATCATTTTTCATTTCAAGTAAAACTTGCAATTTGCGTATAAAAGTAAACAATTGGAGGAAGTTGTTTATGATTTGAATTGTTCCTGAGTCAACAATTGGCCACTGTTGTAGGTGTTATCGAAAAAATTGACTAGTATTATTGAAGTAATTGATTAGGTACAAGTAAATTGTAAATGGGGGTCTCTGTTTTGACATAATTGAGATAAATTAGATACATAATCTCGTCGAGCAATGACATGATCACTAAACATCCCAATCAATCATGCACTGTAATCAATTGATTACTTTTTGTTTTCGATACTGAAGTACTTGATCAAGGACTTTCCATCTAGTTCCTTCGTAAAGAACTTGGTCATGAACTCGGAGTATGTAAATTGCTGGTAAAGTGCAGGCTCCTCCGGTGAAACTATCTCCGGCAATGGTCCATACAAGTTATCCCTTAGGCTTGGATTGCAGAACACAGCGACCGAGACCCGTGGTTCTTGCTGAGGGTTCGCATACACTCGGTGCTCATTGCTAACGTACTTGTCGTTTGATATCATCTGAATAAAATGAAATAACTAAGTTAATGAGCAAAAACAGAAAGTATCAAGTACTTGTCGTTGGATATCATCTGTTATGTACCTGAAGCAAGTCGCCAACATTAATAACAAGGGCGCCCTGAATTGGTTTGACATCAATCCATTCGCCTTTGTGCTTAACCTGCAAWCCACCAACTTGATCCTGCAGCAGGACCGTAAGAACGCCGGGATCTGTATGAGACGCGATCCCYACAGTCTTGTCGGGCTCAGGACAATGAGGGTAATAGTGGCCGACCATGACTCGGCCTTCTGCACACGACATATCTTTCAACTTATTGCCATCCACCCCCAATCCTAGYGAGAATAGCTCRAAGAGTCTTTCATCTAGCTGTTTYACTTCTTTATCCCACTCGAGAATCTCATTTCTGCCGTACCAAATAATCTTCAGATAAATTACACACAAAGCAGATAGCAACYCATACTAACGGYTAATGCTATTRYAAGTCGCAAACAATTTAAAASGGAGTGGCAAAGACAYRGAACATCACCTGCAAATATCGGGAATAGCATCGACGTCGGCCATGGTGGGGCCCAGCCGGAGCTGCAAGGTGTCCCTCCAGCTAGCAGCCTTGGACAGAAAAAGGTCGACGTTCGAGAAGTAATTGACACCGGTCGTCATATCCCGCCGGTAATGCTTCTTCCTCTCCTCAGCGGGCAGCTCATGGAACCCCCTGACCGCGCTGACCAGCCGGTCAAGCAGCGAAACGGGCACGCCGTGGTTCACCACCTGGAAGAACCCGAACTTATTGGCGGCGTCCCTGACTTGGGCCGCCACCTCCTGGGTTGGGCCGGAGAGGTCGATCACGGGTATTGACAGATCCGGGTCGGGTTGTGAATCGCCCGAATTAACGATGAGGTTTTCTTGGGGGTGGTGGAAGATTGAAGGGACTTGGGTGATGCCGGAGTCAACGAGGCCTTTGACTCCGAGTTTCGTGTCTTCGAATTCCTTCACGGCGTCTTTCCGACGGTCGGACGGTAGCACTCCGGTGGTGCTGTTGACGACTGACGTCATTTCGGCTCCTATGTGACGTGTTTTTTGGGGATTGTGGTTGGGAGAAGGCGGTGATGAACAGCGAACTTTGAGAACATCGAATTGAAGTTTGGTTGAAGTGGAATTATTTATGGTGGGGAGTTTGGATGTTGGAATACGATTGTCAAACGAAAAGGGAGATAACGCACGGAACTGTAGTATTGCCATTTGGATGATTTAGGTGTAATTCTCTAACTTCAACTACTGTGTTCAATCCAGACCCGATCCAGATCCATTGGGTTTGAAATTTTTAGACTCAAACCTTATGGGTCTAATGGATCCTTGGGTCATTAATTGGTTTTTTCTTTTATTTTTTGTTTAAGTCAAATATTTTAATTCAATTAATTGTTTGGGAAATTTTATATGGTAGCCTTAAGTTTTGACGTAATCTATACGGCGACGTACTAAATTTTTTCATTCTACGTTAATACGTTATAGCATCGAGTTTTTGTTAACTCCACATAGTGCCACAATTAATTAACGATTTAAGCTAGCCAATTAGAGCCAAATCAGGTTATATTAGCCATTAATTGCGAAATCAATCAATAACTATACTAAAGTGCAGTCGGCTCTTGCCTGACACGTGTCGTTTTGTCGTTCACTGTTTTCCCGCCCATTTTCGCTATGCTATATTTTCGGAACCCTCTATTCCACTAATTTTTTGTCACTTCTACATTACACGTTTACCAATGCACAATTTACAAATGAAATATCTTTAATTATACATGAGTAAAAATTATAAAAATTAGATTTTAATAAATTACTTGTCAATACGATTCTAACAAGACCACACTTGACTATATTTATTCTTACCTATTGTCGAGAATTTAAAATATTCTCACTATTAATGAATAGTTCTAACTATTCATTATAGCATGAATTTAGTGGAACGGAGGGAGTATATTTTTTCTAAAATATTTTTGAAAATATCCTGACATATCATTTGTATAACCTTGCAAAATATTCTAAATATGTTCTAACTTTGCAAATTATAATTATCCATATATAAATTATACTCTATAAAAATTATAGTCATGGTGAACAATATTAGACAAAATCACGGTGATCAAATTATACTTGCAATTTAATCGCATGTCAATATATATACTTGCAAAATATGCTGACATATTTTGCTCACCGTGATATTTTATATAACATATTTTTATTCTATGTTATATTGTTATGATAATATACCCAATACTAATATACAAGCAATTAGGTAAGATATTCTATGAAACATACACATTAAGATATTCTATTCTCTACATACACATTATATGGCTAATATATTTTATTCCAAGATATTTTATTGCCTACATACACATTAAGATATTAAGATATTTTGATATAGCATCAATTACCGATTGCATCTAAAAAGAGATATAGTATTGACCGATTGCGATATTAACCTAAAAACAATATAAACATTCACGATAAAGGTTTACGATATCACATAAAATATATATTACAACTAACCGCTGCAATTATTTTATGGCCCAATTCGCTATGACGGATGATATTTCTCTTCTTAATGAGAACTGGAAAAGAAAATTAAAAATTATATATAAGAGTTTGGCGAATCCCTAAATACAACAAATCAAAACAAGATTATAGATCGACTCCATAGAATTGGTTTTGGTCAATGTAAAGATAAAATTTGATTTTTACATGACTTTGTAGCAATTTAATTAAAAACTAATATACTACCCGTGCGATGCACGGCTTATAATAAAATTCAATATTAGGTCTTTATTATTACAAAATCAATTACTCCGTATTATGTATTAGACACTCAAATAAAATTAGGTTATTTTGCGAGAAAAGACCTTTTAAAATATTTTTTTTGTGAGAAAAGACCTTTAATTTAAAAAAACACAACAAAAAAATAAGCTATTACCGACCGTCTTAAACAAATAAAAAAACGATCGGTAAAAACGCGGAAGCGATCGGTAAAGGAACCCTTTACCAACCGTTGACGGTCGGTAACTGGAGATCGGTATTGATATGGACGACAAATAAGGCTTTACCGGCCGTTAAACGGTCGGTAAAATTTTACCGACCACCACTAAGAACAGACTGTAATCTACGACGGTTTACAACGAACGCAAATTACCGACCGTCTAAGTCGGTCGCAGATTACCGACCGCCAAACGGTCGGTAATGTAGCTGATTTGCGACCGTTGGTGGTCGGCAACCAGCTATGAAGTCACATTTATTTCCATGAAAATATGAAATTTTAAAAAACGAAAAATGAAAAAAAAACCCTAATTATTTACGAAAACAAAAACCAAAAATAAAGAATGGAAAAATCTTCAAAAAATCAGATCTAGTGAAAATGAAAATACCAGCAAAAATCGGAAGAAAAATTGAAAATCAAGAATATAATACCAAAAAAATTTGAAAAATCTAAAAGGAAAATAAAAAAATCAAAACCTAATTTTTTAAAAATCAGAAAAATCAAAAAGGAAAACAAAAAATTGAAGAATAAAAAAAAAACGAAAAAGGAACTTTAACAAAATAAACTCAAACAAAATGAAAAAACTAGATCTAAACAAAAATCAAAAATAAAACCAGAAGATGAGGAGGCGGCTTACCTGACGAGGAGGCTTGCGAGACGGCTACGATGGCGGCTGCGATGTGGCGAGGACACGACGACTGCACAAGGGATCGGAGAATGAGGACGTGAGAGGAGATGAAAGGAGGGTGAGGGGAGGTGGCTGGCGAGGTGGTCAGGGGAGGGCGAGGCAGCTGGCGAGGTGGTCAGGGGAGGGCGAGGCAGCTGGCGAGGTGGTCAGGGGAGGGCGAGGCAGCTGACGAGGAGGTGAGAGGAGCGTGAATGATGATGAGAGAGAGAGAGTGAGGGTTACTGATGAGAGAAGTGAGAGGTTAATGATGAGGAGAGAGAGTGTGGGGGTTAGACAAGGGTGAAAATGAAGGGGTGAGAGAGAGTGGGGGTTAGATAAGGGTGAGTGGGTTATTAGAATGGTCGGTTGATTTTAATTTGGTAAAAGAAAATTACCGTCCGTCTGCGGTTGGTAACGCATATTAGGCGGTCGGTAATTTTTTTCACAAGTCAAAACAAAAATTTGACCATATTACTGACAATCAAACAGTCGGGAAAAATTAAAAATGGTCGGTAATTTCCGTCCATTATAATAAACGATCGGTAAATTGCGTCCCATAAAAAACGGTCGGTAATACGACATTTTCCGACCGTTTTTGTGACCGTCGTTAATAACGCGGATTCTTGTTGTGAAAATTATGTGAATAAATACTTTAAAAAAGTTTGCAAGAAGAGACTTTAAGTAGGTTGCGACCTTTGACCAAGGGAAACCGACATTGACTATGTTTGCGCCATGTAAGTTTTATTACTTTATTTAACAAAACATCATTATTTGGTTTAAGTAGAGTTTGTATTTAGGCAAAAAAAAAAACTCCAAAAGATATTTCATAATCTACATTCAAACACACCCAAAACTTTGTTCGTCAAACCACAACCTTTTATATAGAAATTTGAAATCATAAATCCAACAAAACAAACTTGACATATTAACACATCTACAAATCCTCTTAAATTTTATTATTTATCTCTTAAAACCAAAGAAAAGCCAGAGCCAATCTATATTATTAAAAGAATCTTACACCCATAACCACGTGGTTCTTTTCGAAGCCCAAATATCTGAATTCAAATGTTAATTTGACTTTTAAAAAATTTGACGGTGTAACATGTAAAGAAATATAGTGTTTCTTAATATGAAAATATAGAGTATTTGATGTCAATAATCACATAAAGTACTAAATGATGTGGCATGGAAAATCCTTGCCCACGTGTCATTCAAATATTGGGTCGAAATGATCCACGTGGCAAACGCTACAGATTAAATTAATCTGAACCGAAACGGGACGGAGAACTGACGTTTCTACACTAAAATGGTAGTAAGGAACACTCGGAAGCATGGGTGAATGACAAGTGTCACTCATCCAAGTGATGCCTTGGTTTTTGAGGGATTGCCTATAAATACCCCGAAAAACCAAGGAAAACACACACTTTTTCCATAGCATTTATTGCATAACTCCCAACCAATTGAGAGCATCTCTCACTACTTTCTCTCTTTAGCTCGGCACTTTTAATTCCCTAAACTCCATACTTACTTAAGCATCGGAGGGGAGATAATCCAAATAGGATTATTCTCCTTTGTACAGGTGCCAGGCAATCCTTGCAAGCCAGGAAGCATCAAGCATCTAGTAGCCAGGAGATCGGAGATTGCCAGGAGACGTTCAACATGCAATAGAAGGTCAGTTCTCCCGAGGTAGCATTGAAGGGAAGCCTCCACCCCTCTCTCAACTCAGAAGCTAGGGAAATATTGTAGATAGGACACGTCATCCCCAAATTACTTGCTACAACATTTGGCGCCGTCTGTGGGAGGCAATCAGAAATGGCTTCAGGAGATGACCATACAACACGCAGGACGATCACACCTCCATCTTCAGAGAAGGAGAGTAACCCCAACGGCGAGACGAACGCCGATCACTCCACTTTCCAAGTTGGCCTGGAGGACAACACTGACCTGTCGCTTCAGGACTTGGATAGTAGGTACGTTTCACATGAAACTCTCAAGGATGAAATTTCCAAGGGAGTGGACGAAATATGGTCTCGTTTCTCCCAGCAGAACGAGTTGAAGAGTAGACTTGACGCTCTCCAAGCGGAGAATGCCCGCTTGAAATCCTTGCAGGCAGGCAAGTCTAAGGTGATTGGCAGTGAAGCTCCGATCCTGCCAAGTCCCGAGCAGTGGAGTACAACACTCCCATCATTCCCAAGCTCCGGACCATCAAGGTCAAAAATCCAACGCCGAAAGACAAGTTTGTTTCCACCGAGCACATTCCTCTGGAACGAGAAAAGGGCCAGGCTAGGAGATACCTTAACACTCCAAAGCCTGCCAACACAGCAACAACAGCCACCAAGGCAACCTCTGCCAAGGGTGGCCCATATAGGTTTGAGGAAGCCTATGCAGAGGATGACGTCTCTTCTCGCGAGGAGCCTGAGGACGTCAGAACACTCATTGAGAAGAGGAAGCAGGATCGTGAAGCTTCCTCCATGGACGCCCGAAAGATCATTGAGATCAAGAGGGAACGGAACCAAGATGCCAGGCTGATCCTGGACAAGAAGAGAACGGAGAGGCTTAAGCAAGCCGCTCGGTATGATGAAGCACATTCTCTGACTGGTTCCACGCCAGTGTGTACGGACCCTTCCCATCGTTCTTTTAGAGCACATGGTCTTGCTCAAAGCACATCTGGCCAGGCCACTCCTGTATCGTATCGACATGAGCCTGAGGTTAGATCCCACCAACGTGGGGGGTGTCACCAAAGCGGTGCTCACCTGGATAGGGGTCATGGTCAAACATCCCACGGGGTGACTAGGGAATGCAAGCGCTTTCCCTAACTGACAAGAACCCCTTCTCTCCATCTATCCTCATGGCTACGCAGTCCCAGAAGATCAAGTTTCCATCTATTGATGCTTATGATGGAACTACCGACCCAGATGATCACCTGGCGATGTACAAGCATCTTATGCTAACCACCCAGGCCGACGATGCGACTTGGTGTAAGTATTTTCCAGTCACTCTTAAGGGGCTGGCACAAAGGTGGTTCAGCGGCCTCCCAACGGGTTCTATCCACAACTTCAACGGATTGGCTGTTCTTTTCACTCATCATTTCATGGCACATCGCCAGGAGCAGAAAAGTAGCCTACACTTGGGTAGGATCCAGCAACGGCCAAATGAGAGTCTGAGGAGCTATGTCAAGCGCTTCAACAACGAAACTCTCCAAATTCCAAACTTGCCAGACCGGGTGATCCTGGACAAGTTCTATCGTGGACTGGATAAGGACAGCCCATTCAAGTTCCAAATGGTAAGGCAACGAGTTGGGGATTTGAACGAAATGATGAGAGAGGCCAAAGCATGGATCCACGCTGAAGAGGTTTGTGCTGTCAAGAAGGCTAAAGAAAAGGCAACTCCTCCCTCCTTCAAACATCAAAGCAACTAGGCGCAGCGAAGTGGTGGGTCTCAGCCCGCTTGCGAAGCTCTTCCAGCTCCTCTGTAGTAGGAACTGGCTAAGGAGGCTTCTCAGTTGTCTTGGTGACCTCGCCCATTTCAGGGATATCTGCGAAGTCGTGCTCGCATGTTAGGGAGTCACCATCAGCAGCATCACTTGACACATATGGAATGGTATATGAGTCAGACCAACCATGAGGATCAGGATGGCGAGGCCATGAGAGAGGAGAATCATGCGAAGTCTTTGATCTCCTTTCATATGTCACCTCTAAAGACTGCGACCCACTAGGGGTTCACGGTCTAAACAAAGCAGGGTCTAGCCCATACTTGTTGAAGATGCGAACCACAGTGGTATGAGCATTGGGACCCAAAATTGAACTGAGAGGTAAACTACTTGTACCTGTAGTGTGATGCTTCTTCGCAGCTGGTTCAGAGATTGAAGGCGAAGGAGGCCTTTTCTCGCCCACTTGAGCTGAGTGCAACGAGCCTCCCTTAGCCGTTGGGGGAGTTGGAGGTGCAGGTCTTGGACGTCTTTGCTTTTCTGCTGGCACCTCAATGCCTTTGCCCTTTCCAACCACCTCGGTGACCTTCTTCCTCTGGCCCTTAGTGGGCTCATTTATTTGTATCCCCGGCTTCGCAGCTTCTCGGGGTGCCTTGGTCTTCCCCGCAGACTGCGAGGGAGATTTATGCTCATGTCTCTTCTCCCCGCTTCGCGAGGAGTGTTTGGATTTTCTTTTCTCCYTGCTTCGCGAGGAGTGTTTTGATGGATCTCTCCCCTCGCCCTGCGCGGAAGTTGTTTTTGCTACTCTTTCTTCCCCTCGCGAGGAAGGCTTAGTTTTGTCTTTTTCCTCGCCTCGCGAGGTAGATGTCCTTTTTCAGGACGTGGTACTAAGAAGTCTTGTGGGAGGCAGACTTCGAAGGCTGATCCTTCTTTGCTGTGGTGGCCTTCCCAGCCTTTAGGATATCGGAAGGCTTCTCCAACTCTGCAAATGAAAGAAAGAAAACACAGTAAGTACCTCGCAGAAATAAAGTAACAAGACTATCTACTGATTCGCATTTTGGGCAAACGTTCATGCGCGGGATTAAGTTACAACTTTCTCATTTGAGAAAAATTCATGGAAGGAAAGATAATGAGTGCGAGAGAGCTACTTACCGATGGAAGAAGCTTCTTCTCTTACAAGGGTTTCAACCGCATGCGAGCTGAAGAGAGCTAAAAATTCTTCGCTTTGCATCTCCTTTACAGTGACTGGCAACTTTGGCGAAGGAACTTTGCAGAGAGGAACACTTGGTTAGAAAGAATTCAAACAAAAAGAATAATCGAGAAGTAAAGGTCTACTCTTTCATTCCGTAATGCGACGACCACCGAGGTCAAGGCCGCAGTGAAGTTTTATTGTAGGAAACAATTCGGGTAGGGAGCTAGTTTTTGGGGAACTGTGACTTGCGAGGCAAGGTCCCTGACTTTGGGTACTCACAATTCGAAATATTCAAGCTGGTGTAACCAAAGGGGTTCTCGTTACCCAAAGCTCACTTTCTTTGAAAGACATTTTGTGCGAGGTCCCAGAGGGAGGACATTCGCAAGAGGAGTGTTGTTATAGGCACAAGGATGAAGTCATTCTTCAGTTGTGCACTTTATTTGGTTATCCAGCGAATCTGTCACTTGCCTTTCTGCTGCAGCTGGAACCAACCAGCTATTGGCATCTGCTATTCTTGGAAATCAGATGATGCGAAGGGAACACATCCGTCTTCTGTGAGCCCTTCACTTTACATGTGGCCATGTACCCAAGTAATGTGAAACCATGACTGAGGTGTCAGATTGAGCGAGACCTTGCCATAGTCCTTCAGCCTTTATTATGAAAGAATGGGAGGGAAGCGGAAGACCATGTCCACCACTGCTTGTAAACGGGAAGGTGTTCTCTGTAGTTTGGGTGATCAGTCCCCCAGCAGTGATCACAAACTCTCCTCGACTCAGGTGTGACGAAGCGATGTGGAGGCATTGGAACTGCTGGTAGTGCGCCCTCCAGGCCTTCGCATATCTGGTTGACGAAGACTGTCCTTATTCCATTGTCCTCGTCTTCAGAGATTCCTCATCTCCTGGGGTTTAATTTTTGGCAATCAAGCTAAGGGTCTTGTCAAACTCTGCTCATCTCATGCTTGGTCTTGGCAGTCTTTATTGAGGCTCTCCATCGCTGTGCTCTATAAGGCAGGCATCAATGCTTGCACTTATTTTCAGCAGATCAGGACTGTAGTCTCAACTCGCACAGGTATGCGACAGAAGTACTTGGCCTAGCTCGTCCTCATAAAATTGGTCCTGTCGGTCTCTAGTAGCTGTGGTTTTACGCGAGGCATCGATCACAAATAGAAAAGAGTGTCAAAGATGGACAGGAGCTACAGAGTGCGAGTACAAAAAATCAAGAGAGGAGGAAAAGCAGTTAAAAATTGGAGCCAGGCAGTTGGACTAGGCTCTTCCAAGCCCCCAACTCTATTTATTGGGCGGAAGAGTCGTAGACTTGCGTCGCTCATTATTACTTTGATAAAAAGATAAAGAATAAGTGCAAGTAAGAAAAGGTGCGAACAATACCTGAGTGCGAAGTCGAACGAAGGGTCAAAGAAGATCTGAAAGAAAACTGCGAACGCGACGAAAACTGCGAACGCAAGCAAAGACTTGCAACTGCAATCAAATTGTCGAGGTCGAAGATGTGCGAAGAAATGAAGAAAGTGCGAAGAGGAGATGAATTTTCAGCGAGCAAGAAAAGAAAAGTCCTTTTCTCTCTCCTTCAGGGGATATAATATATCCTAGCTTAACGGACTCCTTTCCCCTTGTTTCGAATTTTGAACGGAATGAAAATTTGAGCAGGAAGGGAGTTTGCCTCATTTGGCTGCTGCTGCTACGCGAGTTTCGAGGTGGTTGAATTAAATTTTTGGCCTGGCCACTCATCTCCTCGAAGGCACACTTCCCAGCAAAAAAAAAATAAATTACATAGGTTTTATTTGATCTGAGATTTGTTTACAAAATGTAAAATCAAGATCAAACCCCTATAAATCCAACGATTTATTGGGTCTTTGAGGGCAAATGATGTGGCATGGAAATCCTTGCCACGTTCCTTCAAATATTGGGTCGAAATGATCCACGTGGCAAAGGCTACAGATTAATTAATCCGAACCGAAACGGGACGGAGAACTGACGTTTCTACACTGAAATGGTAGTAAGGAACGCTCGGAAACATGATGAATGAAAGTGTCACTCATCCAAGTGTTGCCTTGGTTTTTGAGGATTGCCTAAAATACCCGAAAAACCAAGGAAAACACACACTTTTCCATAACATTTATGCATAACTCCCAACCACTTGAGGAGCATTCTCACTACTTCTCTCTCTAGCTTGCACTTTTATTCCCTAACTCCATACGTTACATTAAGCATCGGAGGGAGATAATCCAAATAGGATTATTCTCCTTTATGCAGGTGCCAAGCAAGCCTTGCAAGCAAGGAAGCATCAAGTATCTAGTAGCCAGAATCGGAGATTGTCAGGGGAACGTTCAACGTGCAATAGAAGGTCAGCTCTCCCGAGGTCGCATTGAAGGAAGTCTCCACCCTCTCTCAACCCAAATGCTAGGGAAATATCACAGTCAGGACACGTCATCCCCAAATTACTTGCTTCAACACTAATATCTTTCGAAATATTTTCTAATTAAAATTGAGATATTATATAAAGTTGGATTATATTCCATATTTTTCAATGTATAATTTCAAAGAAATAATATTAGATAGTTTATTATTGTGATATTAACTAGGTTAGAAAAATAGGCTCACAACAAGCGGCAAGTTGTGGTGCGGGTATATTCTTATTTAATATAGTACGTATATATGATTTGTAGTTCATTTAAAAAATAAAATACAAATTATTTTTATAACATCGTCCGGACCTAGATATTAGTTACTAACCTAACCCCTAGTTTATTAAATTTAAATTACTACTTCACTCCCATTTGCACCCTCCTTATTCTTTACGCAAGTCGATTTTGCTTTTTTGTTATTTTCCTAAATATAAGTTATTAACCTAATGCCTAAATGTGTTGCTAACCTAACCCCTAAATGTGTTGCTTTATACAAGTCGATTTTGTTCTTTCGTTATTTTTTCCTTTTTTGATGTCGATTAATTCCCAAAAAAGTTAGTTTCCCCTTTTTTTCCTTAATTTCGTGTTCATGTTGTTTTGTGGTTAAATTGTTCGAATTTTGCTTGCAATGTTATCGTTATTTGTGTAAGTAATTGTTGTTGTTTAGGGTTTTCTTGATTAATTTTGGTAGATTTAGGGGTAATTCCCCCACCTTTTTCGCAATTTCTTATTGTTAATGTTGTTAAATAAATTGTGCGAATTTGGTATAAAAATCCGATTCGAACGAGAATGTAGCAAGTATTATGGGACAGAGGGAATAACTAGTTAGATGTTTAGATTTTTTCTTTATCGATTATGAAACTATCATTCACCAAAATGCAGCTTCGAGTATTTTTGGGCCGAGCTCAGTGTTCGTGTAAAAGGGACAGCGCTGTGTATTTCTACCTTTCCTCATGTSCTTTTCTAACTTCTGTAAGCATTTCGTTTTCTAATCTACCGGTCCACAAAGCTAGGAAAAGCGAGTTGATGTTGCTATAACCACGTAGAATGGCATATTATGAGTGCAAATATGTGAGATTTTTGATATTTTACAGTTGCTCAAAAGATTGATTTAAGAGCAATTCAAACTATGTGAATACATGCATAATGACTTACCTTAGATAAGTAAGAGTCATGTTTATTAGCAGTTTGGGACTTGGGGTCGTTAGAGTTTGAATTTGGAGTTGAATTTTAGTACATGTCATCATATGTTGACACTTAACTCGTGGGAATTTTTCGGAAACATGAAACGGTTGTCAAAACGACGATTTCAATGGACTTATTTTCGAATAGTTTCACGAGATGAGTTTTCAGACCATTTGCTTGAAATAGTCGAAATTTGTGATTAGTTCCATAATTATATAATGAAGTCGCACAAAATGAGGTCAAAACTAAAGATGGCAGTATGTAAAGGACACTGCCCAGATCGAGGATCCCAGATCCATTTTTGACGGATTCGATCCTAAATTTAGGACCCTTATTGATCCGAGTAGATCTGGATCCTTACTTTAAAAAAACGAATCTCGTGGGGTCTCTTACAGGACCTTGTCCAGATCCGTTTACCCATTTTAAAAAGAATAAAAATATGTCGGAATATAGAATACTAAAAATATACTAATCCATTTTTGATAGTTTGACCCGAAAATAATATACTCCAAGTCAAGTATATTTGTCTTTGAAATTATTCTTTCTCGTACTGTTAAATGACTTAAATCTTAATCATGTATGATTGCTTGTAAAGTCATAAATATTATGTTGTTTTAGGCTTTCTTTAAAATCAAATTTGGTTCAATATTGTTTTTTCATTTGAAGTAAAAAATTAATGAAAAATATCCTTACGGTATCTGGATTCCGGTCCTAAAATTAGGTCCCTTATGGATTCAGGTAGGTTGATCCTACCCTAAAAACGGACATGCGGTCTGGATCTGAGGACCTTGCCCGGATCCGGTCCATTGCCTCACTAGTCAAAACTGGCGGGCATTTTGTGACTTTGAACGTCGCAAATGCTCAAACTTTCGGTTTTAAATACTCTGAGAGACAACACTCGCCGCTTGAGATTGAAACTTGGTGAGGGCAATCCCCCATGACCTGATGGTATTAAAAAGTTTGGACAAAACGAGGACCGTCGTCAATGGCCCAAAATCAAATTGTCTGTCCACGTTTTTCGCTTCTGAGACCTCGCCGAGCGAATGACCTCAAAGTTTGTGGGAGCTTCATATTGTCATGTGGAAGTTTTGTGCAAAGTTTCTTGCCAAAACAAGTTGTAGAAGACCTAATTTCGCATAAAAGAAGATCAGTAGGAATAATTACGTCGTATGCGTAATTCTTTGAAGCGATACGCCTACCAAAGATCAAAGGTCGGATGTTTGTATCTATTTACATCCGTGGTCTAATTTTTATCCACTTTTGAGACTGCTATTCTTTCTCTATCTTTACACACACCTAATCTGTAAGGTGGCAACGAATTTTCAAGCCCCTTTTTTTCTCTTCTAGAAAAAATAGAATAATGAAGAATTTCGGAACAAACATCATAGTGACGTTTCTTTTTTTTGTTTTCTCCAAACTTAAAATAATAAACTTTTATATGGTTTAACTCCAAATTGGGTGACTCATAAAGAAAAAAAATCATTAGTTTATTGGATTTTTCACAAAATTTATTCACCATATATCCATATGATATTACAAATTCACCTGATACCCTCTAAGTTTTACCGATTCACTCAGTACACTCACGTTTCAAACAATAATATCAAATGTCATTAATAAATGACGAACATTTGGTCATATAACACAAGTTGAAAGTCATTTTGGTATTAAGAAAAACTCGTAGTGACTCGTGACCCCTGAGAAAAACCAAAAGTAGGAAGTGATGATTGATGAATGTATTTTATTTTAAAAGGAATTATGGCATTAATCTATACACCTACATGCTACATGATCGAYTGTGTTTCTTTTCTGGAAAGAAATTGAAATCACTAATTCATCATATTCACTGGTTACTTTACTGTTCTTGCTAACACCAACTCACCAATCACACTCTGATCTTCTTCTCTTCTCTTCTCTTCCTTCAATGGAGATCAAAGATGGCACACCTCACTCTGTCGACCTCCCCAAAGTCCTCCTCCTGGGCCCACCACCAGTCTACACTCGCTTAGAACACGAATTCTCCCAACACTTCCACTTCCTCAAGGCCTACACCTCCCCTCTCCCACTCCCGGCCTTCCTCGCCGCCGCAAACTCCGCCGGAATCACCGCCATGATGGCCAGCGGTCACATCTCTATCAACGCCGCCGATGTCCTCGACCACATCCCTTCCCTCCGCTGCATCGTCATCACCGCTGCTGGACTTAACCAGATCGACCTCGCCGAGTGCCGCCGCCGCGGCATTGCTGTTTCCTCCGCCGGAGAGGCTTACTCCGATGACTGTGCTGACGTGGCGCTGGCTCTTTTGTTTGATGTGCTTCGGAAAGTTTCCTCCGCTGATCGCTTTGTTCGGGGTGGCCGTTGGATTCAGGGACAMTATTCTTTGGGTCATCGGGTAATTTCATTCAAATTTCATCTCTTCTATTATTATTTGTTTTAATTTTATTTGTTTTTTTCAAGGAAAAAGCTATMTACAAATAGAAAGTTTAAGAAAAATTTAACATTAATTACATTGATTTTTGTGTAAATTTTTGATGAATCTGTAAAATAATACTAATTTTGAAAACATATTTAACRCTTAWATGCGGTCCGTATATATCATTACTTTTTTTAAAATGTTGGATTTATGATTATGTTCATGTCAAATTTGGGTTGGAATAAAGGAATATCTGCTGTCATTCCCTGTCATAGCTCATGRTCATAATCTGTTTTGCAATTTAATGACATTCTGTATTATTTTAGGCAAATGCTTGTTGTTGACGTTGATAAGCACTAAATATATTTCTTAAAACGGTATTAATTGTATAATGCATCAATTAATTTAATATGGATATTCCTAACGGATGCTCCGGGCCTTATACGAAGTCAGAATATATTTGCATGTCAAATTTACAGTTCAATYGGTGAAATTAATGTTTAAATTCATTTAATATATCTAACACCTGAAGGGCTCGTTAGCTTTCGCCATTTAATATTTCCATTTTTAAGTKAGTGCTAGTTGGCTTTTGCCTATAAATTTCTGTATAAGTCTTCGTAGATTCTGCAACAGAATAACCGTGAAATTCTTTTTGAATTTTTGCATTTTAGCCTACATTGTATCATCTTAATAGATGGAAAATGTTGTCAAAACTCACGTAGAAGACCTTCCGAAAGTCCTTCTCCTGAGTCCACTACATGTCTGCACCCTTTTCAAAGCCGAATTGTCTCAGCATTTTCACTTCATTAAGTCTTATGAATCCCCTCTTCCTCTTCCCCATTCCCTTGGAGCCGGAAGCTCTGCTGGAGTCACCGCCATGCTTATAAGCGGAAACATCCCCATCACGGCTGGGGACATCCTTGATCACCTCCCCTCACTGAGATGCATTGTTACTATCACTGCTGGACTCAATCACATTGACCTTTCTGAGTGCTCTTGCCGTGGCATTGCTGTTGCCTCTGCTGCTGATGTATACTCAGAYGATTGTGCTGACTTTGCTGTGGCTCTTTTGATTAATGTTTGCCGGAAAGTGTCCTGTGGTGATAGGTTTGTGCGACGAGGTGATTGGAGGGGTGAGGGACTCTATTGTTTGGGTCATCGGGTAATCTTTTCTTGAATTTGACCTGCTTTTTAATATGTTTTTACTCAGTAGCTGAAATTGAAATTAGTACTATTGTTAWGGGGCCGGGATCCCTAGTCTAAGGTTAGTTTGTTCATCCARTTTGATCATGTTATTAGTCATACATAAGATGTAAAGATACTACCTTGGTATAAGTTAATTCTTCCTTCTCCACTCTTAGATTAATTTATTATACAAGTATATGGAAGTTGTGGACTAAACTACAAAAATGGTTTTTTCTCGAAACAACTTAGGTTGCACTAGATGAGTGGGAATTACCTTGTATTTGCTAACTGCTAATAATGGAATGAGTGAAAAGAGTTAGGTTTTCCTACAATTAGTGGATTATCTAGCTATTTTGTTTTTCTGCATTTGATTGCTGAGCTACTCACATTGGWTACAAAGCTGTTATTGTGTATATCTGCTAAGTTAGCAGTTTCATATTGCACCAGTTATTATCAAATTGAATTTTCTGTTTCCGTWTAACTTCGGTCTGACATGCGTGATCTTTGCAACTGCCAAATGCAGTTAAGTGGGAAGAAGATAGGAATTGTTGGATTGGGAAGCATTGGTTGTAGGATTGCTAAAAGACTGGAGGCCTTCGGCTGCAGCATTCTATACACCTCAAAAAAAGAGAAACCATCTGTTTCATACACTTTCTACTCAGATGTTGGCAAGCTAGCAACTGACAGTGATGTTCTTGTAATAAGCTGTGCTTTAACCGATCAAACTAGACACATGATAAACAAGGAAGTACTATCAGCTCTAGGGAAGGAAGGTGTGATCGTCAATATTGCACGAGGGCCCATAATTGACGAGAAAGAATTGGTGAGATTTTTAGCTGAAGGTAAGATTGCTGGTGCTGGCTTGGATGTTTTTGAGGAAGAGCCTACTGTTCCGAAAGAGCTGTTGGCTATGGATAATGTTGTTCTGTCACCTCATGCAGCCTATTTAACTCATGAATCGTTTCGTGATGTTTTTGAGCTTGTGAAAGGGAACCTCCTTGCTTTCTTCTCTAATAAACCATTACTTTCACCTGTCATGGCTGAATGATTCCAWGACCAGATGTTCCAGCATTTCAGGTTACCCATGATCGTTTCCGTCTGCAATGCTATRTTACTATCTAATCTGTGTAGGCTGTGATGTACAACTGTACAAGTAGTAGCTTTACATTATATATACATAATGTATGATTTAAATAATATCAWCGAGTTTATYCTGCAASATCTGYATGATATCCGATCTTTGATCCAAACAGAACTGTTTCGAAGAAAAGTCTGCCAAAATTGTATGATTTTTGTTTCTAATTGCTGTTTTTATCGAATTTGAATACGATATAGCAAGCCRAGTCATTTATTCATCAATAACTTGTATARTTGTATAGCTCCACTCCAAAGTTCYAAGTTCTAACAAAGAAAGAATCTAACTCATCACAATTCACACCACATTAGGTACAAACCCGGTTTTARGAGATRAYTCAATTAGTTAGAGTTTTTCTCCCGATTTTAATTGCTGGATCCASTGACCTGGGCCGATGRTCCAAAATGGACGAGATCTCACTTGAGAATCCTKTGAAACACGCAAATTCTACTATAGGCCCGGAACAATGGTCCCGGGAAACATTCCAACAGGCAACAGTCCATTAAACATCAATACATCAGTCAATTGTTATTCCTTCTTCTGTGCTTCAACATTCAACAATGGCGTACTCGAATGCAAACCTCCCAAACGTACTACTCCTTAAACCACCACCAATCTTCCTCCAACACGAACACCAATTCTCTCAACACTTCAACTTCCTCAAATCCTACGATTCTCCACTCTCTCTCCCTAACTTCCTCGCCGCCGCCAACGCCGCCGATGTCTCCGCCATGTTCTGCACCAATCGCGGCCCTCYGATCACCGCCTCCRTCCTTGACCACGTCCCCTCCCTCCGTTGCATTGTCACCTCCTCCATCGGAATTGACTACATCGACCTCGACGAGTGTCGCCGCCGTAATATCACCGTCGCTAATGCCTCCGACGTCTTCTCTTCTGATTGCGCTGATTTGGCTGTTGCTCTCTTGATTGACGTGCTTCGGAGGATTTCCGCTGCTGATAGTTTCGTTCGCAACGGTGATTGGAGCGTTTCCGGTGCTTATCCGTTAGCTCATCGGGTAATTCCATGACTGCACTCCTGCTTTCTGTTCATATTGTTCAGTTTTTAATTTAATTGAATTGGAAGCCATTGTTGCATTTGTAATTTGTTAGGTTATGATACAAATTTTAGTTCTGCGAAATATACTTGCACAGTCTGGTTACTGTTAGAATGCAATTTTTCACACTTCTGGTCAAAATGTTCTAACTAACTCCAGAGTATTTGATGATGAATCATCTTCCAGTATTAGTGAGGAATTCATCATCGTGTTAAACCTCGAATAAGCTAGGTTAATCCTCTTTTAGGAGATGCGTTAAATTGGTTAAAATATACAAGTAATTTTTCTAGGATGATACATTGAATTACGAGTTTATGATACWGTGAATATGGAAGGGACCATGTCTTACAAAAGATTCAAAATTGAAAGATTATTTTGAAACAAAGGGAGGAATTCGGACTCAATATGTAGTCATGTAGAAATCAGTATCATTCTGTAACTTTACATATGCTGGTGAGTGTGGTGACCATCTAAACTTCAGTTGACAGAAGCTCCAATAATACGAAGTATACTTCTTGTTAATTTGACTTCAATTTGATCGAATTCAGTTGGTTGGAATCAACAGGGCCAACATCATGCCGTCAAATTGTGACTTGAATCCAACTGAACTAATGTTTGATTTAGTATGGGATATGTATGTGCATAATCCTGATTTATTATGGTTTTGGTGAATGACTGAGATGCTTTTCATTTGGATTCACTCACAATTGATAGCAATTCTTGTCCCTGATATGTTCAACTATTCCATTGTGACAGTTGATGAATTTAATTTTGAAGAAAAAGTAATTATAAAATGTATCATAGAAGAGTGGGTTCTTTGTTGCCTTAAGCCAACTTGACATTTACAACTATCATCATCTTTTATTTAAATAAACTAAGATCAGCTCGAATTTTGTTGGTGACCAATATCTTAATGCTAACCTGGTCAGTAGTTAACTGGTTACAATATAATTTTCTTATCTTATCCTCATCAAAGAAGACAAACCATAAGATTGAATCACTCATCTATATGACGCAATGTACATACAAGTTTATGCCTGCATTTCTATTCATCATAACTTGTATCCCCTTCTCTGTTCTTGATGTCATTGCCTTTTATATCTAATGTTTCAGTTGGGACACAAAAAGGTAGGAATTGTTGGTTTGGGAAGCATTGGCTCCAGGGTTGCAAAAAGACTGTCAGCGTTTAATTGCAGTGTTTCATACACCTCAAGGAAACAGAAGCTTTCTGTCCCGTACCCATTTTATCCAGATGTTCAAGAACTGGCAGCAAACAGTAATGCCCTTGTTATCTGTTGTCCATTAACTGATGATACAAGGCATATGATTAACAAAGAGGTTCTCTTGGCACTGGGGAAGGAAGGAGTTATCATCAATATTTCACGTGGGTCTGTAGTGGATGAGAAAGAGCTGGTGAGATTTTTAGTGGAAGGCCAAATAGCAGGTGCTGGTCTTGACGTTTTTGAGAATGAGCCTAGTGTACCAAAAGAGCTATTCACATTAGACAACGTTGTTCTGACACCTCATCGTGCTGCTTGCACCGAGGAGGCTTTTCAGGATTTGTACGAACATGTTAAAGGAAACTTGCAAGCTTTCTTCTCAAATAAGCCTCTACGTTCTCCGATTGTCTGATTGATGACCACTTGCCATTTCCAAGCAGGTTCGTTCGAGCTTAGTTTAGCGTTCTGTACCCTGCAAATTATTGTCTGTTATTTTGTTTCTGGCTATTACCAGTACTGAATATAAGTCGATTTATTGCAGCCTTGCAGGTATAGATGTCCACAAAGCCCAAATGTTACTACCAGCTTATTTTATGCACAACGACTCAATGAGAAAATCTTTTCCTGTGCAAATTCTTGACTTCTGATTTAGGCAGTATAATTGATTGAGGTAGGTCCTAAAACATTTACTCAAGTAGACTATGTAAATTTCGAGTGTATCAAATTCTTTTTATTTAAAATTGTGGTTTGATAAAGAAGCCCGTTGAGGAATGATCAATCTCGAGCTTCATATTTGTGACTTTTGAAAATCATATATTCCGTTAAGTTAGCACACACATATATAGCACAATTTTCTTCATTATGTGTATATTGTGCTGAGTTAACATATGTTGTTGGTTTCCACCACATTGGGGATGATAGGGAGGCAGATTGGATGGCATGAAGGATTTAGGGGATGTAAGACTGAGTAACCAAGTTGCAAATTGGCCATCTGGGCTAGTAAAGGACTCGATTTATAAGCAATAAAACAAAGCATCTTGGATCCCTCACTCTCTGAGTCTTTTCTACCAACCTTAATTCTGTCCATGAAAAGTTGGTTTACCTTCAATTTATTTTGATTTCCCACTGTTTGGTTTGCAAACCTCTAGTCCACCCTACCCCCTCCCTCCTGATCCCCTTCCAGGTCCTTTCTTTCCATTGTAGGGGTTTTATACTGTATCTTCAGCTACGGTCATTCTTCTTACCTATTGCCAAAAAATAAGCTACAACAACCATGTAGGATAAATTTGATAGTACTCCTAAGGGCACTCGGGCAAGTAGACACTAACGGGACAAAAGATGAGATGTAATAATAGTGGGACAAGAGAAACATATACAAAAGAAACCTATTTTCATATAACTGTTTGGTACTTTGGTGTGAGCATGGGGGCTGCCCCTTGTGTTACAACTTTATAAACTCCGTATATACTTGTTTGTTTGACTTCTGACTTATCTGTTATGTTAGTGGGTGACTGGGTGGGGCTTTCCAACCTTCATCGGCTTCAGCTTTTTTATTTGTCGAAAGATGAAGGTGGAAATCTACTCTGCATAATGCAGAACTTTAATGAAGCCTTTCGGTAAACTGGTTAATAACTCTCAAAGTATTTGCATATCATCTTGGATATAAGCTGATATCGATCCTACTTCCTAACCTTAGATCAAACCACCAAACCATTGGTACTTTTGACGTCGTTTACTGGGTTGTCCAAGTTGAAGTTGCCCGAATTACCTAGGCTGTTATATGACTTCGAGTTTAATTATTGAGTTCTTTTCTTGACAGAATATTCCGATTATAGCGTTGATTGAACCATAATCGAACTTTTTTTTTTTAATTTAATATATAATCATTCTAGTAACCCTATCCAAGTTAAGTATTAGAACATTGTTCTGGTGGATAGTGTGTGGGATTTAGAAATCTACATCTTAGAACAATTTGTTGATGATATCTCTTCTACTATATAAACCAGAAACTCGAAATCTATGTAATCATCCCGAAATAGCAATATTTCCATTACAGTTGCATGCTATTAATGATAATGTTTTTGGACACACAAACTTAGATTAAATCATATTTAATCACTTAGCATTATTAAGGAATTGTTGGCTTTAAAGGAGACACTAACAAAACTAGAGCCCACATCACATGTAACACATGTGGACTTAGATAAAAGCAGCATAACATAATAATAGTAATAATCCACCAAATTTGTTTACTAACAAACAAGTATTATCAAGGAATATCAACTCATCCAATCTCCATTTGTAGGACCCTTTTTTAAAGATAGGGATTTTCCTCCACCTATCTTAGTGCTTAATCTTATATGCTAAATCGCATCTATATATCTTGATCATCATCTATATATAGTTTGGATATCTTGTATGCTTTTGTTTTTTTATTTGTGTTAAACGTCATGATCCTTCAGTACAATTGTACATTTTCGTGCAGGTAGTCGAACATGTATAGAAATCTGTCTCGTATGAACTCGAGATTGGTTTTTAGATCCTATCGCGTTTTCATGTATGGCTGTACATGACTACCCCTGATTTTATATGTACCTTCTTCAGCTTTTGGGACCAATGTATAACTGTCTGATATATCTGTAAATAGATATTCAAATCTTCCTTATTCTTTTTATAAAATAGGCCATGGCTTTTTCGAGGTACTATAACAATTGGTGGAATAGTCTAACCATGTATACTTTTGATTCGAATTGTACTCGTAAAATACATTGACACTAGATGGAATGGGTATGTCGAACTATTGTGATATACAAGTATAGGTATACCAGCATGAGCAAGTGGATTCTGTGCAAATAATATGGACAGTCAGTGGTAGTTTTTGGGCGGTCTGTTATTGCTGTTCGTAATCCAGTTTTCATTGCACATGCATGGCAGTTACTTCCGGAATGGCCTGGGGTGAGGAGGTGCAGCCGTGCAGGAAAGGAGAGGTTGCAGTTCAGCACTCAGCAGTCATATGCTCACCTATAGTTATGTTATGGTGGCGGTGGTAAAACTACGCAGTCCTCGCAGCAAGCAATAAGCAGAGCATTTAGCACGTCAGCAACATTGTAAGTTCTTGGCCTTGCCTTTGTCGTTTCTACTTGCTAGTTGGTGGAGTCTAAGTAAACGTTTCGAATTCGGTCATCATTACTGGCTGCTGAACCTTGCTGACACGACATCCCACTTCACAGTTTCTTGCTCCTTAACATAGGTGGCAAAGCCACTGAACCTTCACATAACATATATACAAACTACCTTTGTATGTATGTATTTCGCATGAACTACATTACTTGACTTGAGTACTATTGTTGGATATGACAACGTGTTTAAGTGTCCGACTCGGTAAAATTTGGAAATTTTCATTAGTTTAGCCCAAAATGAAGCATAAGTGTCTATATTCATGTTAGATTGTTGAAGATCCAATACGAGTAATTGAGGTGTAATGAAGAGTTCAGGCAACATAGTTTAAGAATAATGGATATAGAATATATTTTTTTCAAAAAGAAAAAAGAGAATGCATAATCGAACGAGCAACCTCTTGTCTTACAGTAGATCATCTGTAAGTCTGATCACATTTGCTATTAACATATGGCCAGACCACTGAACATTCAAACATAAATCTTTTCTTAAAATCTCAGAATTATTTGTTAATTAATTAAATTCGAACAACTTTTGTACATAATTTTCACACACTAACCTTTGACCTTTTTTCTTTAATTATTTGGAATACAAATTTTTATACATAAATATTTCCTCCAATTTTTTTTACTTGTACTTTGCTGTCAAATAAACCATCACATTTTGTCGTCACTGAGTGCTAGTAGAAAAGATAAATGGAATTAGATTAGAAAGAATATAAGTTGAAAAGATGAAATGTAGGACTAAGTAATAGATTGGACTTGTTATAGGCACACCTTAAATTGTTATAAGTACCCTTTCATGTGAAAAAACATAGAAAATTGTGCTTTCACAGGAGATGTGCCTATAACAAAGACGGATGTGCCTATAACAATTCCGGTATTAGACAGATTGTGATACAGTCAAAGGCATCACAACACGTGTTTTAGTGTCCTTGTATTAGCATAAAAGCCATAAATCAATGAACTTTAAATTAGTACGGAGTACATTAAACTTCAGAGAGACAATAAACAAAAGTTTGAGTTGTAATTAATCAGCTCTTTATTCCTTGAAAAAAAAGTAGTAATCCTTTTATCCCTTGATATTAATTATAATAATCTGATTCTCACGATATTAGTAGGACCATGAAAATCCAAATAAGTACATGAAAATTTTGGCCCTCCTCCTTTTGGTCTGATCTTATGCTGTCCTGTCGCACTGCATCATGTCTCCTTCCTCCATTACCATCTTTAGTGGCTTAAACAATCTGATATCTGCTGCATATTTGGCTAATATTACCCTTCATTATGCTCTCTTCTGTTTTCAAGCCACTTTGTGAAAGAATCTAGAGTTTTCATGTCTGCCCTATAGTGTTTCTGTGTGAATTCTAGGAAAGTTGTCCACGTAAAGTCCGGGTACGCTCTTCGCGACCCGAATTCGGTCACCAGTTCACTAGGTGGGCTAATCACTTTGTGTCCCTTTGGACACAGGAAGAATGCTAGTGACTTTCTTGGTGTTTCTTTGTTTACCACTGCCCTGTGTAGGCAACTCTTGTACACCCCATTTGACAAAGCCTACATGCATAAAACATTGTAGCAGTAGGGAGTTCGTTAGTAATCATGTACCTTTGAATGATCTCGTGAGATAAAGCAATTATAGGTTCGTTGTATCGCACTACTACGTATGTCGGACTTAGTAATTTGTCGCTTATACGAGTCATGTATTACCTAATAAGCAACATCGTCACATATCATGAAGTTATGAAGTGGGCAAACAACGGTTGTTTGCCCACTTCATAACTTCATTCGTACTGGTCATAATATGAAGTGGACAAACATTGTGCAACAAAATGTATACAAATAGTAAACCCTGAGTTAATATTAAGATAAATAAGTCAACGGTAAGCTAGTTACCATGAAGGTATCTCCAATGTTGACTACGAAAGCTTCAGGATTGGGACGAATGGAGTGCCATTGTTTATCAACAAACACTTCAAGGCCCCCTACATGATCCTGATGAAGAATCGTTAATGAGGTCGGATCGCAATGAGGCCCTGTGCCAAGAGTTAAATCAGGTTTTTGGCAAGTTGGGTAGTAGTTTAATCTCATTATCGACTCGTTTCCTTCGAAAAAATCCCTGAAATGGCTTCTCCCAACTCCTAGACTCATTCCCAAGAGCTCCATGATTCCAAGAGACAGGTTACTCATGGCCGTACAATACTCTTGGTACACCCTCCTACATTAAAAAAAAAAAGTGTGTAATAGGATTATACATATGAAAATGCATGAAAGACTATATACTAAAATTATGTACATAGATATGCATGGGTTGAAGTTTTCATACCCAAATTCTTGAAACTCAGTTCCCATTGAGCTCAAAATGTAATTTTCCACCACATTTGAGCTGCTATCATCAGCAGAATATCGAAACGAAAGTGTTTCTTTCCAAGGAAGCTTAGTGGTAAACCTTCCAACAAAGCTACTAGAATAACCACAATGATCACCAGGCTTCCTAAGAGCTCTCTGCTTCTGGGAAAAGGGCTTGCCAAAGAAGACATCCATAGCTTCATGAGCTTTTGCTATGAGTGTGGAATCGATACCGTGGTTGACAACCAAGAAGAATCCATGCTTTTGGCATGCTTCGTTGGCTAGTCTAGTTGCTCTTGACACTTCAAATGGGTCTCCAGAGAGGAACCCCCCTAGATCAATGGGAGGAACCTCAAGCTCTGGAGGGGTTTCGGTGCACGGCTTTTCGTCATCCGGCCATATAAATTGGGTTGGTATGTTATGTTCATGTTTGAAAACTGATGTATCAAACAATGGGGTTGCTTGAACAGAGTGTGGATGGTTTAGAAGTGCTTGCATTGGGTTGTCTTATTATTATTATTGTTGTTGTTGTTTGTTATATAACTTTATTAGTCTTTCAAGCATGCAATAGATAACTTAGTATGAGAAAAGAAATGGGAGGTTGAGAAATGAGAGAGGAGAAGAGAAGAGAAGAGAGACAAGCTTGTTGAAGTTGAGATGTGGAGGGGAGGGATTTAAATGAGATGAGCAACGCTTGCTTTGGGAGTTTGGATGTCTTGTCAACTTCTACTCTGTCTTTTTGGGTTTGATAATGTTTTTGCTCGTATGCTACAATATTTGCACTTTATTTTTTTTAAATAATAACATAACTTGTAAAAACCTTATTTGTAAGTGTAAATAGTTTTCAAGAGTACATAGTTTTGCTTTTATTCTTCTTGTAAATCTTCTTTCTTACAATATTCTAGTGAGCTCATACTTTTTATTTTGGATTAGTGTCGTAATTTTGCAAGCTTAGGATGGACAAAGTACGGAGTATATAAGCTTCTTGACGATTGGTGTAGTTGGTTAGAGTTTCACCTTGTGACTTAAAGGTCGTCACTTATCTGGCGTCCTTATGAGTAGGACCGTAAGAATACCCTAATCCGAGAAAACAAATACAATAAGGTTGGCGAGGTGGAGATTATGTGGTAAGATTACTAAGAGTAGAAATAAAACAAGACAAAAGAAGTTGCAAAAATGTACTATTTTTGGTTGATTAGAGTTCCTCGTGTGGGCAAGTGGGGAAGTCCTGTGTATCGTAGGAAAAAGGATAAATAAAGTAACAAAGGCTGATATCGATTGAAAGTGGTGTGTCTATTTTTACAACTACACAACAGTCCTACAATATTTATTACGGAGTACTACGTATTATTTTTCGATAATTGCTTCGAATAATGGAGGCTTTTGACCATTCGCAAATAATAATAATAGTGTAACTGTTTGATTATTTCTAAATGATGCAACCTTTATACTTTTCTTATAGTAGGATAAAAGGGTGTATTATAACCAATTTGAAATGGGTTTTCATGGTTTTTGGTGGTTTTGGGTGGAGTAGGTATGCGTTTTATCCTTCCCATAGAAAATGGGGTATAGAGGTTCCGTTACCTCTAATATAATCAAAACTCAAAAGGCTACGTTATTATTTGGGAATGACCAAAACATGCATAAGAAGCAATGTATTTTTATTTTGTACGGGTAATAAAATGTACTTCCTCCGTATAAAAAAAAAAGTGTAACAGAAGAAGTATGTCTGATACGAAGTACATGAGTAACGAGTTGATGCTGTTACATGTTCAAAGTGAGTCAGTAAGTGGGAGGGCCTCCCTTAATCAAGACAAAGTTGTGAAAAGTAAAATGGATTCCTCTATCCTATCATTCCTATGTTATGAGTTATGACGCCTTTTTTTCACCAATGAAAACTAGTTTTTATGAAAGATTATAAATTGCAATATGTTGTATCTAGATTCTAGAAGGGTTATTGGTTTTATTTACTAGTAGCTCTTATAGATTTACTACTATTATTCTTGTGGTCTATTATGTCCAACTTGACAAATCGTACCAAATTGCCATTTGTCTTTGTTTGATTGGAGTCGCGTTCCATTCACTTTATTTTTATTTATTTTCATCAAAATTAAATTAAGATAAGTTAAAGTAATTTAAGTAATTAAAATTAAGAATATGTTTTCTTACAATACGAGTTAAAATAAGTTTAGGAAAAAAAAAAAAACACTGCTTAGAAAAAAAAATGAGACCGCAAACAACAAAACGACAAAATGTCGAAATGCTCTTAAGAGGCACTACGCTCGGTATTAGAGGTCGAAACTTGGCAAGGAGTCATCTCCCATCACGCTTAAGATTTAGGAAAAATTCTGGGCAAAATCGAGTCAGGTCGGATAAATGTCGTATTTTGTGCAAAAAAACGTGAATTATACATAACAAAAATGAATTTTCCACAAAATTTTCGGAAAAACTCCTGAAAATTTTACCATKGGTTCATATGATCACATGATGAACCCATGCCAAATTTGGCGCCCAAAAGAGTCCATATATGGGATTTTTGAGGCCATGAATGACAAATCGAAAAACATCGAAACGCTCGTAGAAGGTACTACGCTTGACATTTGGAGCCGAAACTCACATGAAGTCAAACCCCATCACCCTTAAAGTGTGGGTGAAATTTTGGGCAATACTGAGCTGGTTTACAGAAATGTTGTTTTTTCGGCGAAAAACAAGGATTGTACACTTCAATTTTTCCCATAATTTCTTCTACTCCCTAAGGTTCATGGGGTATGGTCGTATGGTTTCTTGTTAAGTTTCATCCCTAAATGTTGATTATCGTGTCTCCCAAACGTTTCGACATTTGTGTGTTGGAAGGAAAAGTCATTCGGAAACTCATCATATCTCCTAGTTTTTCCCCAAATTTTGTGTGACATCATTATATGGTTGTGGGAACCAAATACATATTTTTCGACTCTTTCAACAAAAATCGRTCTAGCGACCTCATTTTCGTGATGTATAATCCACGTTTTTGGCTTGTAGAATYGTTATTTGGGCGATTGTCTTACACATTAAGGGTCATAGAAGATGGCCCCTTGACAAGCTTCATCCTCAAATGACGAGTGTTGGCCTCCCACGAGCATTTTGAAGGCTGATAGTTTTATCGTTTGCGACCTTAAAAGTCACCTCTAATGTTCTATTTTTGTCCCCATATTTTGTGTGGTCTCGTTATATGGTTGTGCTAACTAACCACATAAGTTTTGACAGTTTCAAAAGAGTTCCCTGGAAACTTCATTTTTGTGAGCTATAATTCATGTTTTTGGCCCCTCGGATCGTTGTTTTGGCGATCACCTCAGTTTTGTCCAAAATTTCTCACACATTAAGGGTCATAGGGGATGACCTCTCGACAAGTTTCATCCTCGAACGACGAGTGTTGGCCTCCCACGAGCATTCGAGGATGGAAAATTCATCTTTTGTGGCCTTAAGAGTCACCTCCAATGCTTAACTTTTGGCTCCATATTTCGCGTGGCCTCATTATATCGTTGTGAAACTAACCACACACAAGCTTCGATAGTTTTGAAAAACTTTGTCTAAAAACCTCATTTTCATGAGCTATAACCTTCGAAAATTGTTCCATATTTTGTCGTTTTAACGACTGTTCTTATATTTTTCCGAAATTGTTCCCACATGTTAAGGGTCACATTTGATTGACCCACACTAATTTTTATCTTCAAATACACTTTAATGTCCCCAAGTCTCACTGCTACAACGTGCTTGTTCAACAAACAAAAGAGCTAATGAAAATCACATCAAATGGAGTCATTTGCACCGCAAATTTTACATGTCTAAATTATATGACCATTTTGTTTTATTGTATGGTTGTTGAAATCAACCACACAAGTTTCGTCAATTTTGAAAAAAAAATATTTATCTAGACACCGCATTTTCATGAGTTATTATCTTGTTTTAGGATATATTACAATCTAATTCGAAATAAAATTGTTGATAGTGTTTAATACTTCGTAGTTGTTTTATATAAAAGATTCTTAAGATTTTATGAAAATATAAGAGAAATGAATCTCAGAGCAACAAATGCATGTGAATATATGATGTAGGCACGATCGATCCGCTTCTCTTTTAGTATTATACTTTCTCCGTTTTTTATTAGATGACTCAGTTTTTATTTTAAGAAATTTGAAAATAGTTGTCCCACTTTGATTTTTTTTTTTTCCCTTTCAAAACATGGGGACCACAATAAATTATCATATAATCCCACTTACTTTCTGCTTTTTTGGATCCACAATCTCTTTCTCTCTCTATCTCTCTCATCTATGGGTTCCACCTACTTTATTAAATTACCAATCTACTCACCTAATCACTTACACCAATATTTTGCTTCAAAAACCACAAAACTTAAAGTGGGTTATCTAAAAAAACCGAGGAAGTATATACTTCCTCCGTTTTTTTAGATGCCCCGGTCAACAAAACACACTTGCCGAGACACAATTTTGACCGTTAATTACTATAATTATGATTAATGAAAATTATTAAAAACTAGATATTAATATATTATTTAACGAGACGAATCTAACAAGATCCCATTTGACTATATTTTTCATTACGTATAAAGTACAAAACTTGGTCAAAGTGCTTCATGTGAATAGTGCAAAAGTCAAACTGGGACAACTAAAAAAAMCGGAGGAAGTATATAGATAGAATACAGATAGATTGGTAGGTCGCATATTTTCATGCCAATATTATGGTAATGCTACTATGCTAGAGAAGATGTACACTATGTACCTTGCTAATTGTATAGAAATACTTGTTTAATAACCATTTTAAAACGTGTCATTTGAAGGTATTGCATGCAAATTTGTAGAATTGGTTTATCATTAATGTGAAAAAGCCAAATGATACTTACAACCCAATTCCGTAGAAATTAATCGATAAGTACGGATACACCTATCCAAAAAACTACATACATTTTATGCTTGTTCAAATTTTTGAAACAATAAAGCTTTAAAGAAACTCTTCATCCGAAGTAATACTATCTGTGAGTTCGCGCAAATTCGGCATAATAATTGATGTAGAAGTAATTGAATAACCATACTTGCAGAGTCAATTAGATATTCCCAACAATCGAATTGAAGCGGTCGGATCTTCACAATCAAAGAAACTCATAACACAATATCTAAAACGCTTAACTCCGTAGATTAAGATCTAGGAGGATGACATAAACAAAAATAATAATCAAACAAAATAAGGAGCCACCGCAAGGGGCAAATTTATTAAAAAAGACTAAAACCCACGTAGTATTCAAATAACTATCGCACGTAAGAGCCGCTCAACGTCGGTGAGAGAAAACAAAATAGTAAAACTATTCCCTCCRAACACAAGTCACGAATCGAGTAGTATCCAAGTTTACGAACCGTTTTGAAATCAGGAATAGACCAAACTCAGTCACAACCTCCAGGATTGTGACTCGTGAAGGCCTGAGTCCCACCACCGATCTCCCGCAAAACGAGACAACAACCCAACACGCCAATAGGTAATGAATACCTACACAACTCGAATGACGAACATAAACTAAGAGCCTAAGAAACACACGAAAAAAAGGAAAAAAAAAACTCGCCGGTGAGCCAGAGCCATCAGAAAACGAGGGAGGGAAGAAGGATTTTGAGGGATTTTGAGAGGATTTTTGCTAGAGAGAGAATAGGACTTTGGCACAATGTCATTGTAGTTTCTAAGCAAAATTACATGAGAATTGATCGACATTACTGTCACATAGTATTAACATCACCCACCAAATATCCAAATGAGCACAAATAAAGTACCACATAAAGTGCACTACACTTTTACAAATTACAATTTGGTTTTAGTCTCGTCATTGGTTTTTTTCCCCTCTCYCTTCATATGAGAGTCATTTAAACTTAAAGAATAGATGCATTTATTTAGAGCTAATTATATCTTTCTGAAAAGGATTAATGAGATGTTAGTCTATCAAGTCAACCAAAGTGTAACCTAATCAAAAAGCATATAAGTATAACCCCCTACAAGATTGATTTAATAAAATAATTAAGTGCAACTTTAGGGTTAATTAAAAAGCATATATTTTGACCCCAAAAATTGCACTTATTTACGAAATTCTATATAACTATATCACTGGATTATTTTATTAAATCAATCTTCAAGATTGATTAGAAATTCCCCATGCTAGGTGCCTAGGTTGACTTAGGGTAAGTTTATCAATAGTCTTCAGTTAATTTTTTAATTTTTTCAATATGCGTAAGCCGAAGAAGATTATATAAATTTAGCAAAGCATAATCCAATTATAAAAAATTGTAAATAAAATTAATGATCAATAATACTTACAAGTTTGGATATGTTCTTTTCAACTTATTTTTAGTTATCTGAACTTATCTCTACTACATAAGGGAAGAGGGAGCAATGGTATCCCCTATTAAATTACTTTATTACCCCTACAAGTGAAAAAATAATTTAAGCAACATATAAATATTTTTAAAATAATTTCAGTCAATTCCAACTCTAATCAATACATATAAGTATAAGAAGTAAATTTATATATGTTAATTTACCTACATCAATAAAATGATTTTTAAAATGAAATTTTATAATCAACAATTACAAATCAAAAATTCAATCAATAAATACAATAAATTAAAAAAATTGATTCATGAAAGAGAAAAAGCAAGAATTTTAGAAAGGAGAAAATTACAATTCATCTTCAATCATAAAAGAAATCAATCAAAAATTTGAAATATCAACACTTTAGATTAGTCAATGCAAGTTTGATTACTAAATAAAATTATTAAACTTACGTGAACTTATTTATCGTAAATTTAATGTTGTCGCACGTAACGTGTGCATTAAAGAGCTAGTTGATACTTATCTAAATTTACGTGAGCTTATTTGTGATAGAGAAAATAATAAATATGTTCTTTTCAATTTATTAGCATTTGTATTTGTCTTCTATTTATAATTTTACCATTATATTTGTTCAGTTATTCACAATATTGCCATTAATATGATTACATTTCTTTTGTAAGGAAATATTGATTATGGATTGGGAATTATGTTTGAAGATATTTTATATAACAACTAACATTTTTTATATGGATAAGAAAATGTTTAAAATATTTTAGCTTTTTAAGTGAATTTAAAATAGCTAGAGTTTTGGGTTTGAAGTGTAAAGGTAAAGATAAATTTGTATTTGTATGAATAATCAAAAAGTAGGTAAAAGTTAGTAGCAAAAACTTATGTAACGGTGTTTGAATTATGAGGATGAAACTTAAAGATAAACATGCCCGAACTTGTCAATTGATGTAAAGTACTTGTAGATTAAACATTATTTGATTGAGCAAACAAATCAATCCAAGGAAAGGTTATGCCAAATAATCAAGGAAAAGGAAAAAAGGTACTCGTAGATAGAAAATTGATACTTCGCACTTGTATACTACGTATTTATTTTCCCAGGAGTGTTGTAATTATTATGGTACGAACTACGGAGCAATTAAAAGACTTGACGTGAAAGGTTGACGTAAAGATTGTTGTAGAAACACTACGGAGAGATGGGAATGGATACGATGTGAAGAGATAAGTTTATGATGATGGGAATTAGTTAAGAGGGAGGAAAGCAAAGTTATTCTCCAAAACACATTGTCTTGCTACAAATGAGTTTTGCACGACAAGGACCATATGAATCAGTCATATCTTACCATATTAAGCCACTTTGCAAGTTGCAATGCAACCACATATTTGACGTCTTCAACAATTTCATTGGTCTCGCAACTAAAGCATAAATACAACTAAACTTGCAATTGTGTAGTACTTGAGTTGAGTTAGGCTCGTTGTTACTGACTTGGAGCAAATATCTGTAAGTCACGTCCCACTGCCGTAGTGATGCTTGTCTCAACATGATGTCGTGGGTCGGAGAAAGTTTTTGCATTGCAAGCTAGATTCGCAACTCGGTCCGATCAATCCGACGATATGATCACTGACTAACTACTTGCTAGCATAGTGTGTGTGGACGATGTGATGTTTATCGTTCGTTGTTGTGTACTTCCTCGTCCTTGTGTCCTACATTCGACGTCAGTGAGCAACTATCAACTTGTATGAAAGTTAGGTTACGAGAAAGAAATAATTTGGCATTTCAGACTATGTTGTACGTATGATTTTTCTTTTTTTCGCTACCATTTGTGTGAAAAGTTCATTCACGCTTTAGGTTAATTGAGGTTACATGCAAAATTACTCTACAAATCATGCACAAACAAAATATCCAAAATATCCAAAACTCGTTTACAATAATATTGCCTAAAGTTAGTGTGATAGTGAGGTGTAATTAACCTATTAATGGGCCGTTTTTTTGCATTTGTTTTGATCAAACTTGATTCACATGTTTAAAATGTTCAAATTGAAATTAGGTTAGATCTTGCACATATCCATGTGTCCATAATGTGCATATTATTATTCATTACGACAACATGTTCAATCAACACTGCCCATATGTTCRTTCACGAGTATATTGCTTATAAAACCATTTTTGTCCCGACTTCTAAGCTAAATGACCTTTAGCTTTGCTCTATTTGGTAGAACGAATTTGATAATTACTTGACTCTTCTGATTTGYTTAGTTGGTGCTTATAACTCGAGCTCAACTCAAACCCGAATCAGCACATATACTAATATACGTATATACAGAAAAGAAAAGTCTAACATCTAATTYCAAATTTTCCTTTGAAYATTACACAATGTAACATCGGGAAAAAAAACAAATAAAGTACGAGACGACAACAACAACATAGGAAGAGAGGTACGTGCCCTAGAGGCCCCTATGTGATAGTGAAAATGCACTATGAGTGATCTCTTGTAAGCAACGGAGATCAACAGCAACCTTGATTCCCTTTTTTCCAGCAGCTTCACGCAGCATTGTTGCCAATAAACCAATCACAAAAGGACACATGGTTGAACAGATTGCAAGTACTTGGGATCAAGTTCAGTTCTTGCTATTAGTCTGGTTTCCACTCAAACCTCTTCCTATCAGTGGAGTTCCTTGGTGTCCCAAAACACCCTGTGATTCAAATCACATCAACACCTTTTTGAAACCGTTATTTTTCTCATTATTATAATTGCCAATTGGACTCGTAAAAAAAAAAATGGCAAATTATCATAGGTACCCCTGAACTTTTACGGTTTTTTTTTTAATCAAAATACACTAGATGATCCCCGAACAAATGCTCGAATTTTCAATTTTCCTAAAAAGAAAAATATGAAAATTTTAATTAAGTAATATGTGTTAGTAACAAAATCATTAATTAAAAGTTGATATATGATAAAATGATCAAATAAAATTTATTTATTAATATTGAGATATTTTTATAGACAAAGGTATTTGAACAATATAATTAAAAATAATATCAATGAATCAAATAAATGTATCTAGGGAATTGTTAATGAAATAAATATAATGTAATTAAAAAAGTAATAAGTTTGGGAGGGAAAACTTGTTTTAATGTCTGTTTACATTAACTGAAATCAATTGAACTGAACTGATTGGAGCTGAACTGAACTGAATTGAATATTTTATGAGAGAGAGAAATTGGGTTAAGAACTGAACTGAACTGAAAATAGGCTAATGTAAATAGACCCTTACTGGGGATTGCTTTAGTAATAATATATAGATTTCAACAAACCTTGACTTCATAGGTATCTTGAAACGCATTTATAAGGTAACTTTTGTTATGACTCCGTCTATTGTTCTTCCTCAAAAGTCATTTTTTTTTGTTTTTGCAAGTGTATGGGCCTGAAATACATTTATAAGCTAATGTTTTTAATAACTCCATCGAATTTTTCTTATAAAAAGCCACTTTTTTAGATTTTAGAAAGTTCAGGGGCATTTTGAAAAGAGTCGAAAATGTGAGGGGTATTTTGAAAAAGAAAAAAAAAATGCAAAAGTTTAGGAATACCTATGATAATTTCCCTAAAAAATTTACAATCTTAAAAAAAATGTTTGTGCTTGTTAGAGGTGATTAAGTAGACAGGGCGAACTAATATATAAAAGATATGTCCAACTCGTCATTATAGTGCGAGTTTTGTAGGCTAGTGTGGGCTTTTGGTAGTTGATTTTTACCAAAAGCATATCAAACAAAAGTTGATGGACCGGACTTATGATGAATATCTCCAATGCCTTTTGATTTAGGTTTTGTAGAGTATAAAATATTTTTTCATGGAAAGTGTTTTCATTCTTTTTCTTATTTTACATTGTTTGGTATACAAAGGAAAGTAAAATCATTTTCCATAAGAGAATTTCTCTTACAATTATGGAAAACCATTTTCCTTTCAAAATGAAAGGAAAATTTCTTCTATCTCTTGTACACACCACTGAGTCCACTCTCACTTCCTCCCTATATCCCTTCCATTTTCTCTATTGTCCATCATTTTTTTTTAATGTAACCAAACAATGGAAAATTGTTTCCATCAATTGTTTTCCACGAAAAACTATTTTTCATGAAAATAATTTTACATTGAAAATGTTTTACACTCAACCAAACGGACCTTTAATGTTTAGTGCAAAAGCAAATGGTACACTAATATCTATACAATAAGGGGGTGTTCTTTTAGCTATTCCAGATCAAAACGAAACTAATTCATATCCATCTTAACTTCTTAGAGGTTTAACTTCATTGAATATAATGATGAAACAATTAAAACCTATTTAAATCAAATGGAGAGCTGATTAAAACATGGTGGATTTATTAGACCTAAAATTTAAAATGTTTTTCTAGTTAAGAGAATGCACCCTAAAGTTTTTGTAAATGATTCAAGCGCACCATGCAAGTAGTACAGGGATTCAGGCAGCATTGAGCACATTGCTCCATGCTTCTAGAACCAGGAGGAATGATATTAGTCTAGGGCATCCGAAATTCTGGATCGACCCTTGAAGGTTTCCAAAGGTTAAAACCTTGATAAGCTACGAAATGCACAGCACAAAGTGCCTGAAAATACAAATCAGCATCTAACAGGAAGAACTCTAATATTCAATTCATACAATCCCCCTTGGAACAAGGATGCCTGCTAAAAGGATCGAAAGACAGAAAATTAACGACAATCTCTTAATAAGTTACAAGGCGAACTGGGAATATAAAATATAGCTTGCTGACACATTTATATGATCTACAAATCTATCGTGCAATGTTCAAAGAATACAATGGTATCCTGATCTGGTCCTAAATCTTAGACCAACTATGCACCTCAACGCAAAAAAAACGTTTATCCTTACAGATTAATGACACAGAAGATCTCTAAAATTGGTCCATGGCCCATGGGTGATGCTGAACTATGTGGAACGTATTACACTCAATGAGATGAAAGAATAAACAATGTGGGAAACAAAGAAGAATATGCAGCTTACAAAAACCAAAGCATGCCTCCTCTTGTGCCTGTAATCTCACTATGCCCTTTAAATGAGATAACAGAGATAGCAGAGAAATTTTATCAATTCAAGGCCAAGAATAGCACAGAACAAGCATGTGGGCTAATCACTATCCACCCAATCTTTTATTTTCATTCACTCAAGTTGCATCGACGGAGATAAGGGTGGTCATACTTTATGTACTTCGTCCAGTATGATCTATACTTTGTCATCGCAATCTCCAGCCATGGCTTCATGTTACCATTGTAATGTACAACTGCTGCTTTTTCAATCTCCGACTTGTCAATACTAGGATTGTATCCCAAACCGAGCACATGCCAAGACTTATCAAGGGGATGTGTCAGTCCATAAAATGTAATAAGTCCTGGAGGCAACGTGCCCAGCTTCCAAAGTGTCCTGTCTTCATTCTGTATAATACATTATGTAAGAATAAGTAACCATTTCCATTCAGACATTGCCAACCAAATAATTGAAAACATAATCAACATATATGTGCAAATTTTCTAGTCACATATGATGCTCTATTGAATGTTATGTTCCAATTAGACAACAAGCAAAAGTAGGAAGTGGACTGCTCTTTTCTTTTTGATAAACAGAGGTTTAAGTATTCCAGTCATACAATCCCTAATGCTAATTTAGGCATATATAATAATATAATATCAATGATTTTTTTCTTTGATTGGGACACATTGCTAAAGCAACCAAAGTAAACGAAGATACAAGAAAAGGGAGCAGGGGAAAATGTCTTGCAAAAAGGATCAGAAGTTACCATATTCTGCCACTTGTGATATATCCCAGTGATGTCCTTCTTTTTCCACTCTTTGAGGTCAAAAAGATTCATGCCATATGCCCATCCACATGCACTAGGGTCAAAGTTTCTGGATATGTGTGGATTGGAAAAATTAAGATATTTATCAAATCTGTGAAAGCTCTCTCCACAAGTCTCCACAGCACCATTCACTTTTCCACGAAGGTCCACTGACCACAATGCACTCAAGTCTTTCTGAACAACAATGTCATCATCTAGAAACAATATCTTGTCTAATTTGGGATAGATTTGAGGGAGGTAAAACCTCAAGTGATTAAGCATTGATAGGTATTTTGGGTTCCTATACTTTAGATTTGATGCACCAGAAGAGAAAGTAGTTGGATGATCTGCCTTGAAATAATATTCCTTCATAGCAGCAGACTCAAGCTGACGCAGTACCGGACAGTATGATGAGTTTAGCCACTTGAATTCATCAACATTTTCAACATGGATAGCGGCTTTACCAGGCGGGTTTAGTAGAAACCACATGTTCATTGCACCAAAATTGAGCTTATCAGTAACAAGATGAAAAACATGTTTCTCCGGCTCCTGTAATCCATCCAAAAAGAGTTCAAATAAGTCCAAAACAAACAGAAATAATTTTCGAAATTCACCTTTGTCAATATTGCAAATCATAGAACAAAGTGATTGTCACAAAAAGTTTGGTACTTAATGAAAGCTTGGACAAAAAAGTACACTATCTGCACCTGGGCCCCAAAACAGGAAACTACATTCTTTAAAAAAGATTAAAAAGGCACACGTGGAAGGCAAACCTGATTTATGAAACAGAAAAGACACCAGCAAAAACTGACACCAAAGCACAATATAACAACTAGAGGTTTCGATACACTCATTTCTATCCAAAAGTCCAACCACCCATCTCCTATACCCCGAAAAAGAATAAAGGGGAGGGGAAGGGAGAACAAAAGGCTGATCTAAACATTAATTTCAATTTGATATCTCCTAAACAGTTGAGTTTCTACACAAATATGGCAACTTTTTCTTTAGAGGTGGGTTGACAAAAAAGGCAAAAACAGCCCTCACTGCTAAGCCACAAGAAGTGAGGTTAGTGCAGCTCCACACATCACAAAAAATTGTTATGAATATCTTGTAAAATCAGCTGAAATACCTTGAATGAATATCTAGACAAAAGGGCAGCAAATTTACCTTAGCATTGATGATAGTGGAATTCACAACCACAGATGCAGCAAGCACATTGTCAGAAAAAAGTGCATAATGGTAAAGTTTGGGGTTTTCCAAATTTTCACTCTTAGGGAATTTTCTCTTCTCCAACGGAAGAAGGTAATAATCTATAGTCAAGCGCATAGCTAGACAATGGATTCCATTTGGAACGGTCTTTGCTGCCAATTGACTCAAAAATGTGCTCTGTTTTTTCAAGCTCCTCACTTGTTCCTCAGCAGATTGAAGCATAGCTCTCAGCTTTCCTGTGACCAGCTTGCAGTCATACAGTTGTTCTTTAGCTCTTGTAAGAACATGACCCATAGCTTTAATTTTCTCTTGTGCACTGGAAATTTTGGCAATCATTAGAAAAGAGATGCCAACAATAGAAAAAATGAGTAATAATGTAGTGATTAACTAGAAAGAATTTAAAACTTTCTTTTACCTACGAGAAAGATCAGCATCATTAGTTGAATCCCCTAAGGCACGCTGGCTCTCTTTAAGCCTATTCTGAAGTTCTTTAAACAAATCTAGCTTATTCTTCATCTTCGCAATGCTAGTGTACACTTTTGCCATAATAATTTGATCCCGCATCAAGCGCACAGCAGAATCAGTGTTCTCATTGTCAGTTTCTCTCCTCCAGATGTTATATTTACCCAATACTGCAGAGTCAACTGATTTAGAACGCTGAATGGCAGCATTTTCGAGTTTCAAAATAGTTTCATCATCCTGCTTCACCAGATCAGTAGCACGTTTCTCACGTCTCTTTTCTCTTAATCGCTGCATGAAGGCAAAGTTCCAGAAATTAAAATAGGGAGCACGAACATTAAACTCAATACAAATATTGCAGCTATACAAATAATTTACCCTTCGCATCTGTACAACTGGTGAGTCCACTACATCAGCGTGATCATCTGCTAAACAAGGGACCCAAGAAATTGAGCTATTATAAGCATGTAAGCTACAAGCTAACAAAACCCTGGCACAAAAACAGCCAAATTACAGTCTTACAAAGAAGATAATTACCAGAGGAAGTATCTTGTTTTCCCCTGAACTTATCTTGTTTCGCATTGGTCCCTGTGTGCTTTGCCTTATGACATTTACAAAAAGGCACGCGAATAAATTAGGTCATAACCACCACAGCAGTACAGGAAAGCTGGTAGGAAAAACAACTGCGATATATTTTCTATGAAAACTGATAACCAACCTCAAAAGAAGCATCATCAGAACTTTCCTGGGTAATAACTTTCCAGGAAGCAGAGCCATTGTTTTTTCTCAAGGAATCAAGACTCAGTGGCCCTAGGTCCTGCAGGTTTGCTGAGATGGCATTTATGTCCTGCAAAACTACATAACATTAGCAATAGAATTCGACAGCCAATTCCAGCAAAACTAGTATAAAAATACGGAGTATACAAAAGAAAGTTCCCTTGCCTCTTTTGAAAAGAATGGCTTCAGATGTTGCAATATAAGCCTTTCTCTCCAAGCTACATTCTGCATAATTTAATTTAACACATTAAACTCTGGCAAGCAAAGTGAGATAATTTAGCATTGGGGGAAATACAAATATGTAAGCAACCTGTTTAGCTGAACCAGCTGAAATTTTTGACCCTGCAGGAACAAAGAAAAGTTAGTTAGCATAATCCAATATAGAATTCACACCTTCTAAAAAAAAGAAAGGAAAGCCAGAAAGGTAGCAACATCTTCGCATCTAATGATTAATCCAGGTTAGTGTAATATATATGATATCAAATAGAAGCCGCATAACTTCTTTAAGTTACCTCTTATCATACAAAAACAAAACAATTCCAATATTATTAACCACACTACTTATTGTGCGATAAATGAAAAGACTTCACTAGTAGAATAATTAAAGAAAGTACTCCCCCCGTTACATATTACTTACAACACTTTCCCTTCTTTCCATTTTTTGGTTAATTTTTAATGATAAAATGACTTTTATACCCTTAATAACTTGTACATTTACCAGTACATAATTATTCCTAATATCAGCCTTAATTCATTTGACATAATTAATCAATTGATTATCACCACCAACTGCCACCACCCATCAACCACCCTACCCAAACCCTAGCTGTACCCTACGCCACCAACTGTCCGTCACAACCACCCCACCAACGCAACCGTGCCTCCACCGCATCCACGCCACAACCACAACCACCCCACCATCGCAACCATAAACCCTCTCTCTCTTCTAATTTCCCCACCACCCCCAATCAACCCAATTCGACCCCAATCACCACCCATTCAACCTCAATCGAACCAAATCACCAACTCATCTGCGGCATCAAATAATTGTCATTTCGACAAGACACAAATCGAAGAGATAAAAAGTGTGGCGGTTGTAAGTGTTGCGATAGGGGGAAATTCAAAGAGAGAGGGGGGGTTGCAATTGCTACAATGGTGGGGTGGTTTGAAGAGAGAAGGAAGGGGG
>SNQN01000003.1:452300-491470 GCA_008642245.1 Bassia scoparia | reverse complement strand
GGTTGATGGGGTTTTCGAACTGGGTGCGAACTGGGTGATTGGATTGTTGGGTCGCAAGGAATGGTTGGTTGTCTAGGGTCGCGGCGGCCGGGGAGTTGACTGGGTGGTTGCGCGGGTGTTGGGGTTGGGATTGCGCGGGTGGTTAGTTGGGTATTAATGGTAAAAAAGGTTAATTAATTAAGTTTCGATGGGTAATTAGGAAAACTTGCCTAGGGAACTCCCCTAGTATGAGTGTTACTACTATTGCGTAACGGATGGAGTACTAAAAATTCCTTAGTTATCAACCGCTTAATTTACTCCTTTCCCTGGGTTCTTTATCCATAATTCTTATCAAAGCACAATCAAGATTTTGTCCAGGATGAACAACGTCACCTCCTAGTTAAAACTAGCATAATTATTTCAATCAATAAAAGCCTTCATCTCATAAGTGGGGTCGGCTACATGAACCAAAAGTGACTAATCCTGTAAAATCATCCACAAAGATAACCGGCGTAATATTTGATATTTAGTAATTCTACATTCAAAATAATAGTACCTTCAAATCAAAACAGTAACATGGTTAATCCGATTCTGTTTTTAAAAAATCCTTTCAAGGGTTGCAATCAAGCTCCTCTATGCACTAAAGATTTATCATGCCTGATGAAGTGATAATACACTAGAGGATCACAAAACAATACAAAGCTTAACACTGTAAAAGCCTGGAAAAGGAGCCATATACATAAAGGCTGCAAATAAAATTTATTCTGAAAGTTCCTAAAACACTCAAAAAAAAAAAGAAAATAGAAAGATACAACTCACCTTTCAAACTCATTGTTAACATGAACATGACCCATCAGGCCATCACAAACTTTGAAGGTAAGGTAACTAATTCACAGAAATAGCTAAAGTTTAAGTTCCAATGCTAAACTCAAAACTTAATTGAAATGACCCAACTAACATTACAAAGAAGAGTCGAAATCCCTAGAGAAAAAATCATCACATATAGTAACCTTAATGCTCGCTTTTCCTCTGTAGAATTTCCAAAAACCTCCTATGCATATAAATTTCAGCCCCAAGATCAACTCAAACAAAACCCTTACTATCTTCTAAACATATGTTCCCAAGAACTCGTCTCCTCCTAGTTAAATAACGCGAAGAATATACCCCATTAAGTGGCATGTAAGAGCTAAATGCCTAAATGGAACCATACACTCACTAAGGCTATGGCTATCTTCTGAATTTTACTCATCTAAACCTTTCTAATTTGATCTAATCTAAAATTTTCTGATATGAACTTATTGTAGTTGATTTTTGTTCTTAACATTCTGAATTTTCCTTATGTGAACTAATTTTTTAAAAAAAAAATGTCAGATGTGATATGAATTTATTTCTAGAGTGCTAACTAAGTTAAACTTGACATAGCTTAAGTGCAACAATTTCACAAAAAATCAAGTCTTATATCACAATTCACAATGAAAGGCCTTTACGATGAATTGTTTACCAAACCAAAGTTCTAAAGATATTGACTACAAATATCCAACTTAATGGAGAGAAGACATTATTGTGTGTGATCGAAGCATCCCTTTAAAGTTGAAGGGGAAATTCTACTAGTTGCTCTATGGTACATAATGTTGGGCTTCTAAGAAGGAGCACGTTCACTAATGGTCATAGAAATACAGATGATGAGATGGATGTACTAGAAGACTATAAGGGATATAATCATAAATAAAGTTATTCGGAAAAACAAATTTGGTAATTGCTTGTGTTGATTTGGACATGTAAGACGGAGACCCATAAAGCATCAGTACATAGAGTGGAATTAGGGAGATTCCAAATGAGGTAGTGGGAGACCGAAAATGACGTAGAAGGAGATGAAAAAGATATGAAGAAACTGGATTTGCAGGAGAATGAGGTATTCAATCGTAGAGGGGGAGGAAGAAAATCTATGTAATGACTATCCCGAATAATCACTTTTGGTTCATGTAGCTCACCCCACTTATAGCCTTTATAGGACTGAGGCTTTGAGTGGTTGATTGATTTTGACCAAGCAGGATCGATCATAATAGCTAAAAGCATAAGCATTGAATAACCGAAACTATCCTACATAATTAACGTATAGTCTATAAAACTATACATGTCGTTCGTCAAAGAGACAAAGGAGCTGCAGAAGACAAACACTTAGCTCAAACAATTTAACATCTCAAGAAGAAATTCCACCTTTCGATTTATAGGATGCAAGAGTGTGGGAGCGATGTAACTTGTACTCCATCAAGCCTATTGCAAGAAATTTTATAATCATTTAGCTTAAGAGTTCACACAGGTGTTATCTTCAATGTAATCAATTTCAGTGCACATGACCAGTGTAGAATTGTATTTGCTACCAACTCTTGCTGAGCTAATCAACAATTTTGTCAATGTGAGAGAATGTATAAATGGGATCTCTCGGAAACTATAAACCAGTCCGAATCTAACCCACATCTGAAAGGGATATGGACGAGACTACATACAACTGAATGCAACCTACCCGCTCCCCCGAAAAGTCTCCAAACATAAGCACTCTTCTCTCACACCAACCAATGAACCAAGTTCGAAACTTATGATCAAACTACAATAACTCAAAGCGCGCCTACACAAAGGAGCTATGGAGTACAATATATAACAAGCTGAAATACAATGTTTATCACTAATCTCACAACTTATTATAGCTTGACACAACATAACCATCAGCAGTTATGCAACAAGAGCTCAGCTGTCAAATACATAATCTCTCCACTCCTACAACCTATAACTTTGCAAGAGTCTTCCCACGATCACACTAGACTCAATCACCAACGCCATTACCAAGCTAACATTCAGCAACCCAAAATCTGATACACTCATTAAAGCAAACCCCAAAAATCCTCACATCAATTGTCCCCAAAATACTACCTTATTAGTGCAATTCGACATGCATTAATAACAAATAGCATGCATTAACATTCAGTAGTACACAATACAATCAAAAACAGTCTACAATACTACAAATTAAAATTGTATAAATAAATCAAACAATCAGCTTGCAATGCACTAGCATATTACACTTGATTGACATTTAGCAGCAATATGAAACCCTAATAAATCGAATCAATTAAAATCTATCATGTGATAAACAAAGCTGGAAAAGCAGATCTAGAGAGAGAGAGACTGACCAGAAGAGGAGGAGACATGAAGACCGCGACCGACAAAAAAGAAAAGGGGGAAAACAACGAGAAGAAGCAAGAATGCAACAATGGAACTTGAAGTAGAAGAAAAGCAAGATGCGGTGTTTCTATTTCGGGGGTTAGTCGTACTCAATAACCCCCTTTTGACCGCCATTAATGTCGCACTCCCAGCAATCTAAAGAATCAAACAAAGTTTCAATAAAACCCAGATTTTGGGTGAAATTGGAATGAGGTGAATTTGGGGTTGTTAACGAGTGTGCATTGCTGATTATGCGATGCGATAATGGAGGAATTGAGAGGAGAGAGAAACAGAGAGGGAGATCTGGTGATGGTAATAGAGAAGTGATGAAGGAAGTGTAAAAATTGATTGATTGATTGATTGAATTGAATTGAATTTAGGAAAGAAAGGAGGAAGAAGAAGAAAAAGGATGATGTGTGAATTGTGATTGTCAATACGCTGGAATTCGAGTGAAAGGGAAAGGGATTACCTCATTGTGTTTGGGCATTATTGTAATTTCATATGGAGTATTAAATCTACTTCGTATTAATGTGTGTTTGTTTCATTGTGTTTGCTCTTTAATCGATCCGAGTCGGGTGTAGATTTGTTGTCCAAAGCCCGGAGTAGTTGAACATGTTTTTCGGGTTTTTTCATACATTTTGAAAATTTTAAAAACAGTTGTCTAATTTGAGCACTAACAGGTTCATCTCCGAGATGAACCAAAAACCACTTATCTCATGTCATTATTGTAATTTAATGTATTTTATTTAAGTAATCACATGCATATGAGTGAACAAAATAGGACAAATAAAACATAAAAATCACCAAAATGGCAGGAGATAAGTGCATATTGGTTCATCACGGAGATGAACCAATAATTTCCCGTCTAATTTACTCTGTAACTTATTTCCTCTTTGTGCTTTTACTATATTTTTTATTGCTGACATATTTACATATGCTTAATTCAAATTGAAGAATACATATTTTTATAGAAAACAAAAGTGGAAAAATGATTTCAAGAAAAATTCATCAAATAAAAACAAAAGGGCTTTCAAAACTCAGATCTCATTCATATGAGATCTGAGTTTTGAATTTCTGATTCTGTTTTATTTTAATTTTTTTAATGCGTAGAACAATATCTCTATTACACAAAAGAAAGGGGAGAGAGATGGTATCCCTCTTAAAAGATCATTATACCCTTAATGAATTTTTTTTATAAAATATGAATTGATATGCCTAAACTACTCATTTGCTTATTATGTAATTAGAAATGAAAGTTGCATTGATTATGTTACTTAATTAATGACGAAATTAAATAAATAAATAAATATTCTCCCAAATCGAATTGAAACATATATCTAATTGTTTTGAATTTCAAATCATATTTATTTACAAAATAATTACATTTAAGATTAATTGTATTGCTGCTAATTATTATGTATATAAACATTGTAATATGATACGGTGTACAAAGTACATACAATTGTAATAATTTATAATGAAATGCAAGTTCCACAGGTATAAGCACGCATCGCGTGCACATAAAAACTGTACTTTTTAGGGGAAGAGAAAATATGATTCAAATACGAAGTAGTTTTTTGGGGGAAAGACTAAATATGATTTTCCTTGCTACACTATTGTTTATTTTAAAAAAAATAGAAAAATTTTGAAATTGATTTTGTATAGTTCTTGGGCAGTTTGTTCTTGTTTTTTTTTTCCAGATGGTATTGTATACATCAGATGCACAATAAATTTATTGTGCATCAATCATATAGTTACCCTTTATATCAATATAGTGACCCTTTATATCTATATTGTGACTCATTCACTTTACAGCAATATAGTAATAAATAATAAGGGTCACTATATTGATAAAAAAGGTTACTATATTAACCAAAAGGGTCGCTATAATCTGATGCACAGTAAATTTATTGTGCATCCGATGTACATAATACTTTGTCTTTTTTTTTTTTGGTTTGTTTATGGGAAATTTTATACGATGGCACAGTGATTCTACTTTTTACACGTAGCGACAACTTAATTTTAATAATTCTACATCATGACACTAAGTTAATGATTTTTACACGCAATGGCCTTTTTAATATAATCTATTGACTAATTAGACCCAAACCATGTTTTTTTTACCTTAATTGCTGAAATTGATAATTCAACTCAATTTCAACAATTAAGGTTAAAAAAACATGGTTTGGGTCTAATTAGCCAATAGCTTAAGATGATTTTACTCTGGTCCATTGAGAATGGACTATCACAACTAATAATAGGGAACCAATCACGTTTTAAGTCAATTTTTGAGGAGTTTCTTCTTCCCTTATATATTTTAATTATTACTTATTTTATTTTATTAATTTTAGCAAACAATTTTATAAATTAACAAAATATATTTCAAAATTTTCTAATTTCTGAAATTATATAAAAAAAAACATATAATTGAAATATTGAAGATATTAGATACCAATAAAAATAAAACATTTCTTTAATTAATATGTTACTTGCCAAAATGCCAAAGTCGACTATTGACTTCACTAGACACTTGTTGATGCATTGTTGGTTCCTATTATTGCTTGTGATAGTCCATTTTCAATATACGATATTAAAATTTTGGTAAATTTGTCCAAAACTACTTTAGTTACACCAATTTTGGGAACAATTACCTAGATTAGAACTTCTTTGTCAAAACTACCTAAAGTATTACTTTTTTTTATTGACCACTACTTAATTTTTTTTTCCAACGTTAACCGTAATAAGTTTTCGGCCATAAAATGGCATGTGCATTGCACGTGACTTTTTTTGTCCCTTTCTTCTTTATTTTCGGCTTTTTCGTCGGTAATTCGCCATTGTTGTATCTTCTTGCTTCCATTATCGAACAACACTTCATCTTCACCTCTGGAAACCCCGGTCCCAAAAAGCAACAACAATCATCGCCATTAGAATTTCTAAAGCCAACAAACATCGTTTTCTCTCTCCTACAACCACAATATGTCTCCTCCTCTCGTAATCTCGCAATCGTCCACTCTTTCTATCCCGTTGACCATCCGAAACCCAAACCCGAACTCAAACTCGGTTTAGTCTTGAAAACAAAGCTATGCGAAATGGAGTTTCCGGCCATTTGGCGTTTGACTTCGTATCTCCGACAGCCTCCTATCATCTTCATTCGTCTCCTCCTCGTCTTCCTCTTCAAACTGAACTGCCATTCGGCTCGTTTGGTTGTTGATTGTTAGTAAATTGTGGTGATGAAAATGAATTTGTATGTACGTTTTTGGGAAAAAATATCATGTTCATTCCCATGGTAATACAATTTTATCTCAAAAAGTCCAATTTTTTTCTTAAGTTTTCATTCCCATCCAATACCACTCCTTCAAGTGGTAATGAATTCTTAATTCTTAATTTATTTTCATGAAGACAAAAACATAAGTTTGAGTTAAGATTGTTTCCCATGAAGATAAAGTTGTGAGCAACTTTATTCCCCACGGTGATTTTAAGAGTTTTTCACTATTTAATTTACACTAAAATTTCATTCTCGTTTTCACTATTTAGTCTCAATAATCAAACGAGGCGTAAGAATTTTTCCCTATTTAAATTACTTTCAAAGTTTTTTCTCATTCCAACCATTTAGTCCCAATAATCAAACGTGGCGTGAAAAGCCATGCAACACACTATCACACAGATTGTTAAAACAGTACAAGTTTCATAATAATAACTTCCTCATGAGGTCCCCAAGTCTTTAACCTCCTCGGCTAAAGCTAAGTTGATCTAATGATCAAAATCTCACGAAACGAATGAAGGAGATACAAATCATACAATAGCTCTAATCTAGTTCGTGTCGAGGCCGTGTAGTGATTTACGGACCAAGACCGAGCCGGATAGCTCTCAAGTCCCAACCAATTAAGCTACCCCATAACACATAAACTCATACACTTACAACTTACAAGTACACAATGCAACATGTTACACGCACAACACTACAAATACAAATACAATATATCCGATGATTAAGTATCACATACTCCCCCCGTAACACAATAACGTTACAGAGGGAGTACTACACTAGTACTAATAAAGTAACAATATTCCCACGTCACTAAAGCAAGACGTAGAAACAAGTAATTTTAATTAATAGTAGTGAGGATATCCCTGGTCATAGTAAACATAGCCATTGTTACCATAATCAGCACCATATTGATACTGGCCATGACCGTCATAGTGTTGGTAATAGCCATTGTAGACATTAGCAGTGCCGCCGCCGTGCGAATTCGGCCGGTGAAGATTTTCATCCTTGCAGTAACCGGGGTGGGTTGATTCTTTGCCCCAGACGTTCAGTTCGAGTTCTTCTTGTAGATTGTACCCTCCTCCTATCTTTCTACAAGGAGGTTTCACTACTGGATCGTAACTGTATTGTGATCTCCACATTATTATTATATTCTGTTTTTGTTTTTGTTTGTGTGATTTGTTGATTGCAAGTATGTGCATGGTATTTATATACATATATATAGCTCTCACACCATTTACTTATCTTAGTGTTAAATTAGTACATTCTGCTTTATTATATTATATATTTGCATCAGATTCTTTCATGTCTTTTTCATTTGTTTATTTTGAATCAGATTCTTTAGTTTATACCAGAAGGATCAGATGATCAGGAATAAGAAGAAAATATTGAGGATTAATTCTCTTGGGATAAGATTTCATGGATATTGATGATATGATTGTACCGGTGAGTCCAGAAGCATCACTAGAATCTGAACCAGTTCCAACCAAGGACAGAGTTTGACTCTTCGCTTCGGTTTTGGGCTACCCCAATGGCCCAAGTCGGATTAACGTAAAATCGTCATGGATGGGTTGAGTACGTATTTGTAAATGTACTCTGTTCTTGTGGCTCATTCGCATATAAAAAAAAAAAATTCTATATGATAGCCATTAAATTTTACGAATTCTATTTGGTAGCCATGTTTTTTTTTATTCTATTTGGTAGCCGCCAAATTTACATGAGTTGTTAAATATAACCACCTTACACTAATTCTCCCTAAAAATTAATGAAATTTACTGAAATACCCTTATTAAAAAAAATCTAATTATCCCCCATTCTAACCCCCCCCCCCCTCTCACAAACTACAGTATCAATCAACAGCATCATCATCAACCCACAAAGGGCCACAACCACCACCCAGACTCACCCACCTCCTTAGCCTCCCTAGTCGCCGCCACCAACCCAGTCCCACCCTCACCTCTAATGAACCACAACACATACCCACCCTCACCCCTAACGACCCTATAGCAGCACCCGAGTCCCCACGCACCACCCCCTCTTCTCTCCAACGAACTACAGCCGCACCACCCACCTAATTCGCCGCCTCCTGCCCGTCTGAAATGAAGCCCATGGGTGGTTGTATCTAGGTTGAGGTCATGGGTGTTGGTTGTGGGTGGAGGTGGGTAGTGGTGATCATGGTTTTGGGTTGAGTTGGGTTCGGCTCGTTAGAGCATTGCCATCAATGACTAGTTTGGTCTTAAATTTGGTGAACAAAAAAATCATTGCTTCCCATCAATGACAAAAAGAGTGAAAAAAAATCAATCCATGAAATTTCATGGAACTCGTCAAATATTAACGAGTTGGGTGAAACAATCACCTCTGCTGGCCCCATGCTTCCCACTTGCAAATTCCCTTTTTTTTAGCTGATAATGAGCCAAAACGACGCGTTTTGACTCATTCAGGAGCAAAACGACGTCGTTTTGGCAATTTAAAAGGCAAAAAAAATTTAGACTGGCTGACAGTGGCAGACGCACGCGACCCAATCGCGTGTCGCCACGTCATGCCAGCTGGGCAATTTAACCTATTCAATTCCAATCGTTTTTGCACATTTTCACTATTATAAAAAAATAAATAAAAAATACCAAAATTCATAACTTTTCAAGATCTATAAATAGATACTCATATTGCTATATTTTTTTCACAATTTAATTCACTCTTCTTAAAACCTTAGTTTAACTCTCCAGAAATTCCTAATAATTGTTTTTAATCCAAAAAAAAAATACTACAAAATCCGAAAAAATTCTCAAAAAACTCTAAAATATCCCTGAATTATTTTGGAGTTGGAAAAATCAAATTTACTAATTTGTTCCTTTGAAATTCATTTCTTGTTACTTACAAATCAAAAAGGAAATAATCCGAAAATTCAAATTTAATACGTAATTAGTTAAACACTAATCACAATTAAGTAGTGCCGGAATTTGGCCTAACTGTAATTAGACAACATTAATTAATAACAAAATGATGGGTTGGATGTGAGAGAAATTGTTGTGAGGTAAAGTTAAAAAGTAGGAGAGATGGATGATGAGTTTTTTTTGGATCATTGGTGTAGGTTGGGTGATTGAAAATTTCATGAAATGAAAAAAGATGAGTGAGAAAGTGTTAGAGAGAGAGAGGGATGAATGATTTTTTTGGTCATTGGTGTGGATGCTCTTAGGGGTGAGGGTAATTCCATTAGTTTTTAGGGAGAATTAGTGTAAGGTGGTTACATTTAACAATTTATGTAAAATTGGTGACTACCAAATAAAATAAAAAAAACACATGGCTACCAAATAAAATTCGTAAAAGTTAATGACTACCATATAGAAAACCCCAAAAAAACAGGTCATGTTCTCAATTTAAAAGATCGAATATGTATGGTTTGTTTATTCGCGTGTGTCAGTTTTTTTTTATTATTTGGTGTGTCAATATATAATCATGCACTTGTATAGGACCAATGATAAGCCCCGGTCCATGAATGGAACTTTGGAACATACCGATCTAGCAAATTAAAACATAATGTCGAAATAATTTCATCAAGTATGTATGTTAGAACAAGTAGTTGATGCGATCAAATAGACGAGTTGAGCTTGTACATAAAAAGTCTTGCCTAAATCCACCCAGATTTTCACGAGTCGAGCCTTGCTAATAAATTAAAAAAGAATATTTTAACTARCTATCAAAATTCTGTATTTTTTTTGGATCGGACCAGGCTAATGCTCCGTATTAATCACTTGTAGAGCAATATATAATGTAGCGTATAGTTTGTATTGTGAATTTGTGATAAGTGATAACTTTCCCCCCCTTTTGCATTACATTCTACATGCATGTGTGTGATTCCGTAGAAAGCAGGAAGTGAAGCTAATTAGTTAACTTTAGTCTTACTCTTACACTAACTTACAACATAAGATCATAAGATCAGACTAATACTAATCAAATTTTGACTAAACACCAAAGACTAGACTAGTACAGTATTGATTAATAACATATAATTACTCGTATATAAAATATAATCTCAGTAATTGCTCGAAGGAATGAACCCTTTTTCTGACACGTTTTTACATGTTTAACCTACTATTAGGGTTGTTAGTTCAGTTAGTTCAGTTAATTTTGGTTAAACCATAATAGTTCAGTTATAATTTTAATCAAACTGACAGCGACTACTAGTACGAGTAACATTTTTTCCATGTCATGAGGGCCGGGAAGTTGTCGGCCTTATTACGAATAAACATTTGTGATTAGGATTCAGGACTTATATACATACAGTAAGCCATTAAAGTGAATTTAACTATCTCAATTGTATCGTACCATTATTTTTCAGTTTACTCAACTTTTTAGCTTGTACAATTTACATGATTTTATTTCAATTTGGATGAATATAACTTAATAGCACATCTATCATAAGTGGAAATAAAGTGAAGGGATAGGACCATGTGGTTCTTTATATGCACATACATCGTATACGGAGTACTTCTTTATGTGTCAACTTCCTTCGTTCTTTATTAATCGTTGTATATAGACGTAATATAAATAATAAATAATAATTAAGGATAATGGACAATGGTGGATTATTTTTCTAGCTAGGGTTATAATAAGGTACGTACTTTGCCATCTTGAATTATTAGCTGCGTATGTATATTATTTGAATTGGCGTGGAGTACTATTCATGTTGCAAGTTTGACTATACTTCGTATTTATTTTTGAACATACATAATTTATAGGAAAATTTGTCCACGAGTCCCACTAAAAAGTCGACCTTTGCGAATAACTGTCATCAATAAAAAAATTTGTCCACAACAGCCACGAATCCCCCTTCCTTTGTTGACCACTGTCAATGGGAGTTTGACCACCGCCAAAGGGTGTTCCCGGCGTTGACCGGCCACCGGAGCTCATCCACACCCTATTTTCACCCTCCTTCTTCATCAACCACACCTCCATCCCCACTACCACCCTCGACCACCCTCCATCACACTCCATCACCACTTATCCAAAACCCTAACCTTAATCTCCCTCAATTAGGAGCTTTTTCCCAATTTGAAACCCTAAACTCCTATTCTCTCTCCTTGAGGAGGAATCAAAATCGAACGAGGATTGGCGAGGGTGCTGCTAGCTTGGAAACGACTTCATTAGGCATAAGATTTGAAGAACAAGGGTTTTGAATTGGAAAAAAAAACCCTAATTAAGGGTGGTAGAGGGTGGTAGTGGGGATGGAGGTGTGGTTGAGGAAGAATGAAGGAGGGTGAAAATAGGGTGTGGTTGAGCTCCGGTGGCCGGTCAATGCCAAAAATTTGGCGGTGGTCAAACTAACTCCCTCTGGCAGTAATTAACGAAGGAAAGGGGATTTGTGGCTGTTGTGGATAAATTTTTTATTGATGACGGCAGTTATTCGCAAAGATTGCCTTTTTAATGGGAGTTGTGGTCAAATTTTCCTAATTTATATTTTGTTTTATATAATTTTAGTACCCCGTATATAATTTTCTTAGCTTATAATTAATAATAAAAAATAATAATAGAAGATATAAGCACTTGAAATCCGGATCGAAAATTGAGGGGGGRAAAATGTAACAAATAATTTAAGATCGGGAGATGAAATAAGAATTAAGATCGAGGTCGGGGACCGATAATAATAGAGTAGAAGTAATAATTGTTAAAATAGGGTTGATTATGCAAAATTTGAGGGACCATAATAGAGGGAGGAATCAAAATCTGAAAAGGGTTTGATTTAGTGAGGGAAGGTGGTGGGGGAATAGGGCCATTCAAGTTTCCTAAATTAGTAAGCCTACTTAATAAAGCAGTCCATTTAGGTCGTGATGGACTTTCTACTCTCGGCGTTTTGGTAACCATCACCGCCACTGTTGAATTGCATCACTCGCACTGTAGTGAGTGAGTCGAATATTAGGGAGTAGATGATTTGTCACTTTCCAAATTTTGTGTGGGGCTCACCCCACGCGTCAAACAATAATGAGTCTAAGATTCAAAATTACACCAGGGTAGAGGTGGTCAAAAGTAACACTGACACGAAATCGACACGTTATTAACAGGTTTGGGTTGAGGATCTTCACTCGTCTATTGTAAACGGGTTGACACGACACGACACGTTTGTTAAACGGATCGGGTTAGGGTTGAGAATTTCAACCCGTTTAAATAAACGGGTTGACACGATACGATTGTACCTAATTATATACATTAGCATGCAAAAAAGACGTGACACGCTAATTAACTCGTCACGAAAATGACCCGTTATTAGCGGGTTTGGGTCGAGGATATCGACCCATTTAAATTAAATGGGTTGACACGACTCGTTTATTAAATGAGTTGGATTAGGGTTGAAGGAACTCAACTCGTTTATGTGAGTCACACGACACGACACGTTGAACACCTCTACACCAAGGAACACAGTGAAATCGATGATCAGCAACTTTGATTTTTTACTTCTAGTTTCCTTTCTCATAATTGTTCATTGAGTTCCTTTATGTGGGTAAAAATATAACATCCATTGAAAGATTAAAGCGAGGATGATTAATATATAATCTTGGTACATAACAGCATCGTTGTTTTTGACATACGTTTTCTTTGACAAATTGACATTGTAATGTATTTACTCGCACCCTACACACTCCGTCAAGTTAAATTAATATCTAAGAGTTTCATTCGAAATACATTAACTGTAGCGATTGGACATTTTAAAACGTAACACGGCTCTAAAAGTGAATCAATGTTAAGGTACATCATGCAATATTTACTATAGTTAGTGTAACTTATGTAGTTACGTAAGTGAGATTGTCAATTCGACATGATATGTATGTACCCTGCACTAGTAGAGTGCACAGCACTACAGCAGATAGTACGTATATGGTATATATAGTATACACTAGTATAGTATTATACAGAAGTTGAGAATTATCATCATTTCATGTGTTGAAAATGAAACAGAGGTTTGTATAATGTATGTACTAAGTCACTGTTGTTGTTTCCATAACGGTTATATACTCCTGCAAACAATAATATAGTTTCTTATGCAATAACTAAAATTATCTTCTCGATATCGCATCCATGTGAGTATGTAACCCGATGAAAGTATCTGTTTATGTACTGGGGATTGCTTAACGAAGTCGCAAATGACTTAAAAAAAGTCGCAATTTCGTATAAACTTCCGTTATTACCCTTGCCCCCAAAAAAACCCACCACTACCATTCCACCGCCTCGCCAACACTGCGGTGGGCCGATGGTAGTCGTTCGTGGGCTGTTGGTGGTAAGGGTTGCCGTCGTGCTACTGATGTTGGCCGTTGGGTGAGGTGTTAAGGGTGGTTAAGGAGGGGGATGGAGAAGAAGAAGGGCATTTATGAAAGTTCACACGAAATTACGACTTTATTTTAAATCGTTTGCGACTTCATTTAGCATTTCAGTTATATACTCAAGTACTATATGCATGTCCAACAGTCCAAGTGTCCAATTCGACGTGTCAAGTGTCGTCCATGCATATTCATATTGTAGTCGTATCAAGGATTCGACGCATTTTATGAATGTGTCTTGAGATAAATGAAGTATGTAATTGAATAACCTAACGTAACACATCTAATAAGGACTCGAAGATATATATATTTTTTTTACGTATCCATACGTGTAATCAAGTTGTAGTGTATGGTAAGTACAATGCTCTTGTTTACTAAGCTAGTTGTGTTCTTGTGTATAGTAAGTGATTATTACAAATTTATTTCCTAGTTGCATATCCAATTGACCAATTCGATCAATAGATTGGGGATGTAATAGCTTGCCTATACTATACAATTCATATAGCAATTACACGTCGAAGCGCATATATATGAACTGATAATTGCTATCCAACTAATTAATAACCATGCATGAATTGACGTCGATCATCATTTCTCATCACATTATTATATATCGTTATAATGTTATAGACTAGAGCTCACACGCACTACACTTTTCAAATGCTATGATTTTTATAAAGCTAGAGATATATTGATTGAAAGTTTTCTCTCGCCAACTGTCAATTGTGAAAGCAAGGAGTGAAACATCTAATTAAAAACCGTGAGAGTATTATTATACGGAGTAATTCCTTTGAATATATGACAATAATATTTATCAAAATGTTTGTATAAATAATTGAAATTCAATAATAGGGGTTTCCATCACATACTATCTATTCAGTGTAATACTGCTGGTCTATTATTATTATTATTTACATGTATACCAATTAAGAGAGAATTACAACATGGTTAATTGTTTTATTAAGACCACCAAATGAGTTTGGTCAATACTCTAATGTTTAGCCTTTTCGGGTTAAATGACAAATTATTTGACATATTATATACTTGTTCAGTTGTTCTAGATGTATTGATAATTAATTCATGAACATTACAGACAAAAATTGTCATCAACGGATGTTAGTACCTTCTATATTGAGCATTTATGAACTACGTCTATGATTAATCTTTTGATCAACGACATTCTATCATTCACTCGATCGAGTCCATGATTGATTGATTAATCTTTTGTTCTTCGATACGATACGATATGATATGATATCATTACTCAGTACATATAATTAAAACACAAAAAGATCATGCGTTTCTGGAACGAAGTACATATAATTAAAACACAAGGAGATCAGTGAATGATACAGATTAGAAGTTCGTTGTCCTCTTTATTTTGCGATAGGGAAGTAAGTTTTTCATAATTGGTGTAATTAGGGATCCTAATTTGCTTCTTGCATTGTGATCTCCATTTATTTATATTTAGCATTATTTATATCTTTACTAGGGAAAAAGTGGCACGAGGGAAATACCACACCATAATGCTGGGGTAAAAATTGATCCCTCGCCATTGGCGAGGAAACAAGGGTGTTTCTCACTTGAGCTATATATATCTATTACCTCATATATGTATTATATGTAAGAACTAATAAAGAGGCATGTATGATGACTTTTTGTTGCAAAACTAGAGTATTATAAAAGATGTTATGAAGATCAATTAATGACTCATCCTAATTATATAATTTGAGATGGTGTGCTTTAATTAAATACTTTTTAAAGGCAGACAATAGCTAAATATATATAATTGCTTAAGATGTAAGTTTAGTTAATTAGCATACCTATAGTTAATTATTGTAACATCAGCTAAGGTGAACAAAACAACATCGTAAACCTAATTAAAGAACAACACAAGAAAAAATAAACCAAAGTTGTCATCTTTTAAATGAATTCAAACCCTATAATTAACCACTTCAATTTCACTAATTTTAAAGATCATGTGTGAAAAGAAACCATCAATCCCACAACCTTTTTTTCCTAAATCAAAATTTGATTTTGACTACGAGTTTGCGTTACATCAATATGAACTAAATTAGTCAGCTAAAAGTAATCACTTGACTAAATTAAGACGCTTTATTACTCGCAGATCCACTAGACTAATAATGATCTATTCCAATCCCACAAAAAATCTTTTTCAACACGCAAATAGGTTAGAGTATAAAGCTCGTTGTAACTCCACATGAGTCGTTTGATTTTACCTTTCGATGTGGGCGGGGCCGGGTCGATGGTCACTACTACCAATTCTATTAGGTCTCTTTTCCCCATATCGATTTCTATAAATAAAACCAACGTTTTTGTTTACCCACCCAAAAAAGCAGACAAAACCTTCATCATCATCATCATCATAATATTTTTTGCAGCATTTTCTCTCACCTCACTTCACTTTCTTCCTTAAACTTGAGAGAAAAGGGTAAAATGGGAAGAGGAAAAGTAGAGCTCAAGAGAATAGAGAACAACATAAGCAGGCAAGTAACGTTCTCTAAGAGAAGAAGTGGCCTCTTGAAGAAAGCTAAGGAACTCTCTATTCTTTGCGATGCCGAAATTGCCCTCGTCATCTTCTCTTCTCGTGGCAAGCTCTATGAATTCAGCAGCGTCGAGTATGTTTGTTTTTTCCGCCATTTTTCTTGCATTTTTTTCCATTGTTTTTAAGAACAACAAAAAAAATGCTTTAATTTTACCAATGAAAGATCTAGGGCATACATATCATTTATCATTTTTTTAAATTTTTTTTTTCTTTTGCGTTTTGAATCAACACAAAAATAACATTAGGTTTTTAATTTATTTAATGAATAATAAGAAATGAAAAAAAAAACAACAAAAGGAATATGTCATGTAATTATGGAGTAGTATGAGTGATTTTTGGAGGTGATTTATCATGTCAGGAAAAATAAAAATAAAAATAAAAATAAAAATGGAGTGTCTTTTTAGTACAAGGTGGTGTGAATTTTATGTGTAGCTACTAAATTAGTGATAGTTTGGAGTAATCAGCTAAAATTCTGGAATGTTTCTTACCAAATAAATAAACAACAATTTGTTGTACTGATATCAGATATGAGAGTGTATTAATTATTTTCTGGAGTTTATATTAATTAGGGTATTTCAAAAATAATATTAGTGTCAGAATAAAACAACATTGTGTTGTGTTATTTGCTGAATTTTTTCCTCGGATTATTTTTTTTTTTTAAAAAAATTGTTGTTGCTGTTGTTCTCTTTTTCCTCTTCTGTGTATTCTTGACTGCCTGCAAAATTGTTGCTTGTTTGGTCAGTTTTTGTGCAATTACACCCCACTCTTTCTTTCCCCAAAATATAAATTAAACTTTTTTTAAAATAAAAAAATTCAAATGTTTTATAAAATAAATCAAAGATTGATTCAAGTCATATGATCAAGTTATATTAGATGTAACACCCAAAAAAAAAAGTTATATTAGATGTGTTTTTTTTAATTATTATTTCATAATCCATTGATTTTTCCTCTTTAATTATATCATACATACCCCTACTATCTACTTGCACCTAGGACAGATCTATAATTGTAAGCAATTAATATGGGAAAGTAATGGACAATAATGATATTCCATTAACTCTCACATCAAAGAGGTCATGAAATAACAAAAACAATGTTTGTGTTTTTGTGTTATGAATAAATGATATATGCATAATTTGCTTAACTCGTGCTAATAATTKATTTTGATTGTTTGATCTTAGTTGCCTCCCAAAAACCCTTGAGCGATACCAGCGTTGCAGCAACAACATTGAGCTTCATCATCATTACAACCATCATCAAGATCATGCCATTGAGGCTCAGAAACAGGTTTGATTCGATCTATTGCATTGAGGTGTTTTAATTTGTCAAGGAATTGAATGATTATTTATTTAGGTTTAAACTTTAAAGTGTTGATTGTTGCTTTGTGTCAATAAAAGACATGTTGACAACAGCCCGTCTACAATAGGTGGGTAGCAATTTATTTATCGGAAATAATATCGACAGCTTAATAAGACGGCCTACATTTGAAGGTTTGTAGGATTTTTATTTTTTCATTGTGAATAAGCTAAGTAATTAATCAACCTTGGAACAATTGTCATAGACATAGTGAGATTTTATGAATAATTTTGTTTGATGCTGGCTGATTAAAGATAAATCTAGATCATAATTCAACATAATAATTTCGGTTTATATTTTCGATATACCTTTTGCAATTAGAAAATTGCTCAAGTTCATTCTATAATTAACTAAGGCATAGCATAGTATGGATCAATGTATCATGGAGTCATGGACAAGATGGTCTAATAAAGTCGTCATGTCTTAAAATTTCCTTACATTATATATGGTCTTTTAATTTGCGATACAAAGTACCTCGTATAGTACGTAATAGTTTTTATATATGTTACATTGCTATGTTCCAATTCTTTGTATTAATGTCTTATCTACAGAGTTGGCTCCAAGAGATCGCGCACTTGGAGTCTCAATATGAATCTCTGAAGAGAGCTCAAAGGTCTAAATACTCATCAATTAGTTTTAGTATGTACAATATGATACGGAGTACTTAAAATGATGGTTGTATATCTATGTTGATTTCGCTTTGGCTATAATTTTGCATCTAGCTATCTAATAAATTGAAATAATTTTGGCTTCTGATTTAGGCATTTGCTGGGAGAAGAATTGGGAGAGCTGAATATCAAGGAGTTGCAAGGTCTTGAGAAGCAACTCGAAGCAGCCCTTGCCCGGACCAGGGCAAGGAAGGTATCTAGCTCTACACGCACATTGCTTACCTTGTTGAATACTAAGTACTCGTATATAACATGCTTCAAAATTACGATATTATTCGTACGATTTGACCTAGCAATAGTAAAAATTAACTGTTTGAGGATCATCACCAAAAGTCACTAGCAAACACAAACTGAGTAGATTATGTAGTACGTGTAAAATGTGAAGAACTCACCAACAATTCTTCCAATGCCTGATTATGTAACATATGCTTGACTATATATTAAACTAAGACATCAAATCGTATGAATGAATGAAATAGAGGGAATCCGCAGCAAGAATTACAACCATGAACCATCCATCTAATATGGGTGCTGGGAATCGAGTAAGAAATAAAAATAATGACGATGAGAAGTAAGTAAATAAATAAGACACTATTTTTACGTGGAAAATCAACTAGGAAAAAATCACGATCCTGATCTAATCTCCATGTAAGAATTACGAAACTTCACTATATGAGTATATGGTTTCCACTAATTAATTCAAAACACCCTCTGACTAATATTACTGACCAAATTACTCGTTTTCACACTTGTTCTTGTGTATTCTTCTTCAACTCATACACTCACACTCCACTGTTTTCCTTGTGATTTCTTTCTCCTTTGCACTACCTCTATCTACTTCTTCTCTCTGACAATTGCTGAATATATACAGTATAATTCTCCCTTGCCCTCCAAGGCGGAACATAGTGGGGCCGGCGGGTGGGGGCCGCGGCCCCTGCCAATTTTTTAAAATAAGTTTAAAATATTAATTTTTGTATTCGGCTTCCTCCAATAATACAATACAAATATTTTGACTCCTTCTAAAATATATTTCTGATTTCGCCCCTAGTACTTAATTGCCAACTAGTAGCATTTATACTCCCACAAAAAAAGTCAAGGCCTATAGCCCTAATACATAAGTGTTTGTCATATACAAAATACACCTTGGAGTCTAAGGCTCTTTCTTCATCCCTTTTTTCTCCTTTTGCAATACATTGCATGATAATATTACTATTATTCACTTTTGGTTCATGTTAGTCGACGACTCCATTCATGTGACTAAGACTTTCATTGACTGAATACTACTGCTATGTGATTTGGGGAGATTAATAGCCCAACAATATATGATCATTGCTTATTTGTTTATTTTATTTTGTTGCATCTCTTGTTATCTTTAATTCAATGGGATAAATCACAAGGATAAACATGTCAAATTAATAAGTAGGATGTAGGAGTGTTACTACATAAACAATTCTGCTTAAGATTGTAGCTCATATATAATATAATAATATATTTATATATATATATATATATATATATATATATATATATATTAATTATATATATATATATATTATATATATATATATATATATAGTCATATTGCCAATGCGAAAATTTTGTTGATTGAAGATTCCACCACCATTGCCATTCACTATACTTTGTATACACTGTTGAATGATAACAGACGCAACTGGTGAGCGAGCAGATGGAGGCACTCCGGAGATCGGTAAGGACGAAATTAAACAATAATAAGCATCTAACCGTTTTTTTTCCGGTGGAATTATTAAATTTTCCCGCCCTTGTAACTCTCGAAAATTACAACAAAATGTCATTATCTATACCTAACGAATAACTGGATATGTTACATTTCATGTCATAAAACTAAAAACACCACTGTTTATGTTACATAGTGTACCTAGTACTTGTTTAGTAAAAATAATTAACAGTGCTACATTTTTATTTTTTTCCTAGGAGCGTAAACTTGGTGACTTGAACAAGGAGTTGAAGCTGAAGGTTAATTTTCGAGCTTATTTCATATGTTTGTAAGTTTGTTTTTCATGTGTGATTACTGATTTGCAATTTTAAAAAAAAAACGAAAAATAAAATTGCAGGTAGAAGGACATGGATTCATTAGGTCAATGCCGGATTCAAATGGTTGCATCCCATTTCTATTCCCTGGAAACTCTAACAGCTTCGATTATGATCCCGCCATGCTACACATGGGATCATACAAACCCGAGCCTGTAGTTCTTGAGATAGGGTATGTGATCCGATCTATCTATCCAAATTATTCAATTACTACTTGTTTGGTACGTAAATTGATTGATTGATTGATTGATTGATTTGTGTTCGGGTTATTTGTGATGGATCGGAACAGATATCCTCCGTATACTAGCCATGAGGATGAAGGGCCGTCGAATGGGAATCAAAGAGGTAGCTTGGGAAGTGATGACAACACTAACTTTCATCAGGCAGGATGGTTACTTTGAGACGATGATCATGTTCTGATTATACTGTTCTTAATTATAGTCTAAACAGCAGATAATGGGAGTATTATATTACTTCTTAGTATAATGCTAACTACATTGTCTTAAACAAAGGTTTTTATGTCATTATGTTTGGTGTGTTAAGATTGTTCATGATTTTCTTAGCTTGTTGAATGATAATGTATGCTTTTGTAATTCAAACTATTTTTTTTAATTGTTGTAATAAGCAAGCTTACATAATGGTTTGTTCAACAATGATCGAATATTGTTAATCTTGCATGTGCTACGAAGAAAACACTTCAACAATTAATAATAGAAACCAAATTAAGGAAGATAGTTAGTAATAAGGTGGGGTGGTGGTTTAGTTCTTACACTCAATTCGATCTCATAACAAATTAAAACTTGAACGCAACAAGGTTATGTATGTTATGTAAAGTGCCGTAGAATATGACATAATTATTCCATGTGAGAAAAGGCGAATTTTCTTTATTTGGAGTCATCTTTTTACTCCATTTCCAACAACATGTACATGTTATTTTATTTTATTTTTTTGACATCAAAACCTTTACATTCCCAAAGTCGGTTTTTGAATTGAAAGACACTGTTTAACACCTCTTATAGCTTTGCACACAGAGCCAATGGCATAAATAATAAAGTTCTCAATTTGTGTTCTCATTCTGAAGCTTAGTCAAATTATTGTTAACCAAAACAATCACTTAATTTTGTTCTAATTTTCTAATGGCAGTACCTTAAAAGGTTGCAACTTGCAAACGTTTCATATATGAAGTACGAAGTATAAGACTTATATTTGATTCCTAATTTAAGAGTCCTCCTTGCAACATATCCCCAATTTTTGTAAGAGCAAAGAATAAAATATGGAAAAAAAAACCCTAACTATCCAGAAAAAAACGAACATTTTGCCACCATTTAGTTTAATTCTTATTCAATTTTTGTTTGGAAATAAAATTTAATACAAGTAGTTTTTACGTTATAACAAATTCAGTTAAACATAAACAAAATAAACAAGAGCTTACTTTGTATAGTACGTCTCGAATTCTTAGCTACATTTGACACAAATGCATTTTCAAAAGTGAAGTCATATAACAAAGAAGGGAAATTCTCAATGGTAGACCTTTGTTTTTACCTATTCGTTCTCTTTGGTAATTCTTCGTAATTTTAATTCTCAATGATAGACATAAGTTTTGGTCTATAATTGAGAGTGGCAATAATAATACTCATTTTTAAATATAAACAAGTGATGACAAATATATTCTCTTACTAATGAAGGTCTCTAATGTCTAGAATAACATAAATTCCTTTTAATCCTTCTTTAATTTCATTCACCTCTTTTGTAAATTAAAATTGATTTGAAATAAATTTTTAATTAGACACAAAGGAAATTAAGCAAAATGAATTAAAACTTGTGTCACTCCAATTCATGAAACCACAATTGGTTATAAAACAACAAGTGTGAGCAGAAAATCCAGGTACCCGGTACCAGAATCGCAATCGATCCAAACCTGCTGATTTCGGAACCGAAATCGGTGTAACTGGTTCCGATTTTGAGTCCAAAAAATGAGACTTGATCATAATTGGTTACGATTTAGGCTAATAAAATTTGGGACCCTACCCAGTGGGTACCCGGTGGATCTCGTACCGATTCTGGGTGTTCAGTTGGTTCCGGTTCTGGTACCGGGTACCCAATGTTTGGAACTGTTATATAAGGTAATTCTACTCTTTTTCTTTACATTAAACCACTACCTTCTTTGTTTAACTATTCATACACTAAGGATGCAAAGAGAATGATTCATGGGCCTAAAAAGTATTTTTTACAAGCTCAAAGATTATTTTTTTTTTTTTGTCGATTTTATTTCCGATAAATTGCTGCAAGTATATTTCAAGCTGAAGGGATTATTAAAGATTATTTTTTACAAGCTCAAAATTAATTTACAAAAACAAATTATATGAACTGGGTACCCGAAACCGGTCCCAACTTGGTTCCTAAAACTCAGGAACCGGTTCAACTAGTTCCGGTTCCAAATTTTGGGACCCGGTCGATTTCGGGTCTGGGTCCGATTCCCTAAAGAAATATCGGATACTCGATCCCGCTCACCCCTAAAAACAACCTTTTCGACAACTGGTTATAATTACGCCTTTCTCGAATATAGAACAAAACTTAGGTCTACTATAAATTAAGAAATTATAAATTTACTCCCACGAAACCCCTCCCACCAAAACCCTAAAAAGTCTTCTATTCTCTCTCGTCGAGTGGTGGCGCCGGCTTGCCGGTGGGCTTCGCCTGGCGATTAAGAAGGTCGCCAACGAGCGAGCCTTTGCTCTCTCCCCTCTGGATTAGTAGTTGTTCTCAATGAGCTACTCTCTTGAGGGTTTTTTATTTATTCTTTTTTGTTTTTTTTTTTTGTTTTTCTACTCATAGTTTTGTTTCCGCCGGTCGAATTGTGTGGGTATTCATCACCTGTTAATATGTTGGGTTGTTGTCTTGTTTAATTTGCGGGAGATCGGTGGTGAGACTCAAGCCTTCACGAGTCGAAATTTTGGAGCTGCTGGGTTTTTTTTTTGTATTTTAGATTATCCTCCTAAATCTTAATCTATGGAGTTAGGTTTTTTTAGATATGTATTATAGGTTTCATTGACTATGAAGATCCGACTACTTCAGTTCGATTACTGGAAATGTTTAATTGACTCTGTAAGCATGATTATCTAATCAACTCTACATCAATTATTATGTCAAATTTGCGCTAATTCACAGAAAGTATTGCTTCAGATGATGATTTTCTTGAAGGATTTATTGGTTAAAAAACTTGAATAATCATACGATGTATGTCGTTTTTTGGATAAGTATTTTTGTACTTGTCAATTAGTTTCTACGTAATTGAATTGTAAGTGTCGTTTGACTTTACCACATTAATGAAAAATCTTTTAGTCTTCGTGTCAAAAAAAACATTATATATCCATAATCGGAAGCTATTATATGCATCATATGCACAATAAATGAGTCTTCATATTGATCAAAAGGGTTACTATATTAACTAAAAAGGTCAATCTAATATGATGCACAATAAATTTATTGTGCACCCAATACACCTAAGACTTGAAGCAGGAAAAAAGTAATCAAAGGATTTTAAAGAAACTAAATATTTATGTGTGCTGCCTTGCTGCTCATCTACATATAAACCCGGCAATTTTTTCTTAGCTGAGAGAGATACTTTGATCTGAAATTGCAGATTTTCATAAAATTCTAAACAGGTCATTTTACACCTGGATTCTGGATTCATGGATGCAATTGCATAAGAAACAATCAAGTCAATTACCAAAAGGTTTAAAAAAGGGGCTTGTCGCATAAGCTAGTTTTAAAAACAAGCAACCATTACTATAATCCTACATGCTTTGCGAATAAATAGAACAAACTACATGTTCGACTACAGCCTACAGGCTCTCAATCAAATTCTAAACCAAAATGCTAGCTGCGCACTTCAACAGCCCTTATGTAGAAAAGCTACGATCTCCAGCATCTCCTAGTCCGGGAACAATGAATCTGCGTAAAGACAATCGGCATAAAAATATGGATCCACGAAAAAATGATGAATCAAAACATGAGAGCCATTWTTTAGAGCCTACCCCTTTTCGTTAACAACTTCATCAATGATTCCAGTGTATACATGGAGCCTGAAAAGAAGCAAATGAAGTGCATGAATGAACAGCTACTGCCTAAATATCATTTTAAGAGATTAGCCACTAGAAAGAGAATTTCCATACCCAGGAAACTTCTCACTGAGCTTTGAGAGCGCTGGAGGAGCAGCAACAGCTGAAATCTGCAAAAAAAAAAATTAAAAAAAAAAAGAACGGATTAAATTATACAGGCCAAGTGCATCTTAATGGACTGAAATGGTGTTGCAGGGACACAATAATTAGAACAATCGTCTTTACATTTAATGCAAAGAAGACAAGAATTTGGATAGAAAAACAAGAGCTGAAAGTCACAGTAACCCAGTCAATTGGTTGAATTTACAATCTAATCTAATATATAACATATACTAAAGCAATCCCCACCCCTTCATATTTTCCCTCCCAAATTTCCCTCCCATTCCCACCTTATTAATTATATTTATTATTATTATATTTATATTTATTATTGCATAATAATTATAACAAAACATTTAATTAAGGTAAATAATTGTACTTTGCATAAAACTTTAAACATTTATTAATCTAATCTAATAACATATACTAAAGCAATCCCACCCCTTCATATTTTCCCTCCCAAATTTCCCTTCCATCCCCACCTTATTAATTATATTTATTATTTATTATTATTTATATTTATTATTGCATAATAATTATAACAATACATTTAATTAAGGTAAATAATTGTACTTTTGCATAAAACTTTAAACATTTATTAATTGATATACATATATAATTCTATTTATTATCAAAAATAAAACATTATTATGAAATAATTACATTAAAAAAAAAAGGTTTTGGTTTTATTTACGCTATTTCGTATTTTATTTAAAAGTCGAGCATTTGCTCGGGTACTATCTAGTAGATGACTATAGAAAAGCAACATACCACTTTGATTTGTTTGTTTCCAACACCGCGCTCCTTCAGTAGGTCAATGGCTTTAACTATTGTTCCACCTGGTAATTTCAAATGACAAATATTCGATGAGAAAACTAGTGTCAATGGTTTTAACTATTGTTCCCCACTCCCCCTGGTAATTTCAAATGACAAATATTCAATATGAGAAAACTAGTGCAAACTGCGAAGTACATAATTCGTAACACGTGCAAAAACAGAGTAAAAAAGAAACGGAACAGCTGAGATAATTTCTGTTATCTATAATCATACACACACCAAATGCTAATTGCTGAAAGAACCCAGGCATAATAATTGAGCAGAAATACAAGTATTACAGAAACATAATGTGATTGACTCGTGACAAAATTTGCATCAAGACAYAAGTTAAAATGTAAATTATAAATTAGATTAAGGAAGGAGCGAATATCGTATATTAAGATCACAAGAAAAAATGGTCATGATAATCTTGCAGATAAAAAGTTTTCACTAGCTGAAGCTTAAGGCATTTGAACAAGTGAGAYGCGTCAAACCTGTCGCAAGCATTGGATCAACAACAAGAATCCGAGCTCCTTCAGGAAACTTTTCTGGCAGCCTGGAAGATGAGAGTTTCTGGCTTAGATTATGCCTTCCGGCATTGAAAAAGTAAATTTTAAAATACAGAGTGGAACAAAGCAAACAAGATCATATGAAATTACTCCTATGCGACAAAAAAAATCTGTTACATCAAGCTGCAGAAAAAAGAAGGAAAACAAATCCTAAATGCATACAGAAAGATCTGAAAAACTAGAGTGTTATCTCATTAGGGAAAATTTCTCCCAGACGAGATTACAAGCTCCTCCTCTGAGTAAAGAATCTTACTTGTTCAAATAGACGGTTGGCTGGAGCGTCTCTTCATCTCTACTAACCCCTTAACATGAGACAAAAATGAGATTTAATATTTGAAAGCACACCCAAAAAAAACCGCTAAATAAAAGCTGTAAGATGTTAGTTAAAAGAATAGGAAGTTAGGAACCTCTAAATAAAATTATCAGCTCAAACATAATCACTTCCTCTATTCCTAACAAAGGGCTTCTATGGCTCAATAGAATGTAAAGTTAATGTACCTAAATGATAGGTTGCTGTAGCGGGTAGAATTGAGGCTGCATGTTCTGCAAGTGCAAGACCAGCTCTTAAAATAGGAATGACCTGCAAGATTCAATAAGTGTAATTAGGGAGAGTAACACAGGCTTAATAAATGAGTGATTAAACAAACACATTGCCAGTACTACAGTTAAAGAAATCCCATTTCATACCAAGGTAATAGTATTAGTAGTACAATGAAGCATACGAAAACTCATCAAATACTCACCGCCACCGGCTCTCTTGGATCAATAAATTCAACTTTTGCGACAGCTACAGGTGTTTGAATTTCTCCAGAAAGAGTTGGCTATAAACAAGTCCATTAGTGTTTAATATTTAAGTAAATATAATGTGAAGCACATATACTGCAGTGATAACTGACCAACCAATCCCTTGAAGCTTCATACATAAGCAGCCTTCCTAACTCACCCATGGCATTCTCTACAGTGAGACAATGAAAAAAATTCAAGATGAGAATCTGCAACTAACATAGGTCCAAAAAAATTGTTGATCCAAGAAAGAAACATCATCCATATACAGCTCATATTTTTCTATAAAGATGGATTTCTTAAAGGTCAATAACTCATTATAAAAGTCAGTTTCCATAAGTATTGAAAAAAAGGAAAGTAGAGTAGATTTAGAATATTAGCACAAAAATTTGTAAAGACCCCAAAGATAATTCTTGTACAATTTCACTAACATATTGTGAAGCTTTGACTCTTTGGCCATATCGCTTTCCACCAATCTCATGTTATTACAGTATTCAATGTTCAATTCTAGCAAAAAATGGCTATTATACATAATTACACACAATAGTTTACTGATAAAACACTACTACAAAAAAAAAAAAAAAAAAAAAAAAAATTCCACACATCTTTTTGCTCATCCTAACATGCCCTGCATGGCTGCACTGCAAAGAATATGCCTATATACCTCAAATCTAAATCACTTGTAGCAGCCTAAGAAGCTATTTAACCACCATCTCTAACAGTTTCAAAACAAAATCCCAAGTTTTCAACCTCAGAATTTATGACTAAGCTTCACTTAATTCTACATTTTATTATTATTGTTAAAAGAATTCCCTCCCCACTTCCATAAGAATGATGTTTTTTTTTCCTCAAATTCCAAGTGTAGAATTCAAAAAAACCTATACTTCTATAAATCTTAGGGCTTTGTAAGTTTCCTTTAACCAGGGCAGCATCAACTATATGAATCATATTTTGCATTTAAGAATTTGAGGGGAATCCAATAATTATAAACTTTGTCTATAATAGACTTCATGGATTATTGCTCAAACTGAAAGGGTTACTTCAGAGAGATTGTATCCGAGTTTACTCATCGGTCATCATTCCATTACATTTCATCAAACTAGTAAAAAGCAGGGTTTTGAAGTTTGAACCCTCTTCAACAAGCAAGGAAATCAAACACAAAGTCAGTGTAAAATGATTGAGACTAGTCAAAATTTGCAAACTTTACCTAAAATCTCTTGGCATCCCTTTCACTTTGATGATTAATTATGAATTCTAATGCAATTGCATGTCAGTTTACTTTCACAATTGCTTCCTGCTTGTGATCATGAAACACTAACAGCTAAACTTAAACTCCATTTATAAACTCAAATTACATGCCACTACACAGGAACATGCAACTATTGTCAATCAAATCATCCGAACAAGTAAGCATGTGAAATACTGAATACAACAAAGAGAGAGAATGAAAACAACATACTGAAAACAGGGCAAGGAGTTTGCTCATTCCTCAGAACAGAAACCCAGTGTTTGATCAATGGATGAGGTGGAACAAAAACCTGCACAAAAATACTAACTTTTAAATTAAATCAAATCAAATCAAATCAAATCAAACAAATACCCACATAATATCATTGAATTCCCTCGAAAACTCAAACTGCAAAACAAACAATTCAATCAATTCAAGAAAACCCAGATTAAAAAAACGAACTTTTTCAACAACCCATCAAGCAAACACAAAAAATTGGCGAATCCAATAGAAAAAACTGAACAATTCAAACAAAACCCACATCAAAAAACGAACTTTGTTTTAGAACCCATTAAGCAAAGACGATGAATTGAAGAATCAGATGATAGAGAACAGTAAAAATCACCAGCATTCTATCATCAGACATGATGGGTTTCTGCTCAGTGGCAGCTCGACAATTAACCGAAAGAGGGGGAAAACGGCGAGGTTGAGGAGAGTTACAGTGGCGTGTTTGGTTGCCGAAATTGTGGGGGAGAGTGAGAGTAGGGGAAGTAGAAGGTGAGAGACACTTTAATTCCCACATTTTGATTTTGAATGCTTTTTAGTAGAGGATGATTCCTCTGATTAGCCGACTCTATAAAAATGGGATAAATCGGATTTTGGATGGAATTGTTAAGTTGTCAAGCTCAGGATTTTTCGGAAGAGAGATTGGGCAAATGAAGCACCTAACTGCCGCACCCTATCGACTATCACCAACATGGATCATCAATCATCATAGTCCCCTCCATGATAATATCGCCACTATACTCATCGTTTAGCTCCCTTCTTTTGCAATGGATTGATAATTGGATACCATACTAACCTACAACGGTTGGCTCAAGTGGTAAAAGAACTTTCGAGTCTCGTCGTTTTTTAAATAGAGAGTCACCTATCATGAGTTAGATGTGTAATCCTAGTTGAAGCCGAACGTAATCGGAGCTAAACTCTAGTGAGCCAGTTAGACATACTAATAGAAAAAAAGGAAAAGAAAAATATACTAGGTCATTGTGACTTGCTAAGTTGGTTCGGTTCACACTATTCATTGTGCAGCAAAATCATAGTTTTAGTGAATCACTGAATTGTGATGGCTTTTATTTGATCTGCGTTTTTTTAAATTGGTTAATCTTTGAACATGAAACTCATCTAAATGAACTCGTATGGCTTTTATTTGATCTGCGTTTTTTTAAATTGGTTAATCTTTGAACATGAAACTCATCTAAATGAACTCGTATGTAATTTGATATTTTTTTCAAATGAAAAACCGTTTTTTTTAAATAATCGATTCAATTATTTTTCAATTTGTATAAGTTTTACAATTGAATTAAGAACTCAACTTCTCAAGTAAACTGAATCCGGCCATGTCAAGAATTTAATTGTTAGGTTTGAGCTAGAATTGGTGTATAAGAATCATAGGTATTCGAGCGCGGTCGAGCTCAAACAAGCTTTTTAATAATGCTCAAATAGATCTTGACCAAGAACGAGTAACAAACATCATTAGTTCATTACTATTAGGTGTCATTTTTCATGTTCTTATTTTACAAGATTCTACGTCTATAAATATATACTTCGTATTAATTTAAAATGTGTTTCTTTCTAAATTGTAAATTTTAAAGGCACTAAGAACACATTTTCTTAGTGCCAAAAAATTGGAGATCCTCTAAGTTTAGGTAAGTTTGTATTAGGTCTAATAAAGTTCAACCAGTTTCAATACATTGCTTAAAAATTATGTTAAATAAAATTAATTAACTCATAGTTTAAATAAGTTCATATCTGCTTCAACTGGTTGTATTCAAATAAGTTGAGTTCATATGAATTCGAATTGGGTTTAAAGGGGTGAGAAAACGCACCATAATTAAATTAATTGTGTGATGTGTGACATGTGACTAATTATACTACGAGTACTCCGTATACATAAACTATTATTCCCTCTGAACTCTATTAAAGTGTGCATATTCTTCATTTGGATGTTCTCCGATCCATTGATGTATGCACATTTCTTTATTCTATTTTAGACCACAATTTTATTATAGTTTAATATATATGATTGGACTCACCAATTTCTTCCGTTTTCCCTAGATGTGATCAAACAAGCCCGGTCCGCGGGCTAGGCCCGATCTGGTTCGAAAAGCGGGCTTTGAACATCAATTTTCGGCCGACTCGATTTTTCCGAAACTTTGGCGGGCTTTGGTTTTCACTTTTTGCGCATTTTAGTTAATTTTTTGTACCCGCGCTCCGAAAAAGCTCGGAAGCCCGTTCCAATTTTTCGCGTTTTGGAAAACGATTTTAGGCTCGTTTCCAAGCCCGGGCCGCGTCGGTGTTAACTTTACCCGACAATTCCGGCCCGAACCCGCCTCATGATCACCTCTAGTTTTCTCCATTTACACATTCTCTTTAATCGAATTTTAGTTTTTTAATACTTCAGTCACACTATAATAAAAATATTCTCGGTTTTTTCCCTCAAATAATATAAACATACACTTCAATAGAGAACTAATTTTGAGATACTTTAATTTCCGCATTCCATCTCGCTCATCTCACATAAATAGTGACAAAATATAGTTCGTATATTGAAATATGGAGTGCCAAAATCATTTGTCATGCTAAGGGTCTGATCTATTCTCCTTATTTTACTTATTTTCAGAAAAAATAAGTTCAGATTAGAAAAAGAAAAAAAAATATGTTCAGATAAAAAAAATGTTGAAAAGAACACACTTACGAAATATGATTTTTCTCTATCACAAAACAACTTCAAAAAAAATAAAATAAGTTCAGTTCAGAAAAAATAAGTTTAATTTAGGCTATGTTTTGTTTACTTTATTTTTACTTATCTGAACTTATCTTATTTTTCTGAAATTGTTTTTTTTAAACTGAATCTATTTTTTTCTTATCTGAACTTTTTTTCTAAAAATAAGTAAAAATAAATTCAACATGAAACGTGGTGGTGAATTAGTGAATTATTCAAGATATGGTCATTGATTGATCGGGGTTTGGGTTAGTTCTTCAAAGACATAGGCCCAATCCAAACACGACACATACACAAAAGATTCATAAAAATAAACAAGCCAGTGGGACCCACAAAGACTCACTTGGTCCATTACACTTGTCTCTTCATCAAGACTTCAATGAAAACATTATAGGCCTAGTCCCAAGGTAGGTTAACTTCTACAGTCTACACTTTAGCTTCATTGTTTACACCATCAATCCCACTAATTAGTAATTCCAACTTACCAAGGTTAGCATTATTTCTTATTTGCCTCACTTGATAAAACTTGAACCCTAATAAAGCCTAAACGACCCTTTCAAGATATTTTCCTAAAATTGGCCTGTACTTATGCAAAGAATTACTCCTTAATTAGGAGTCGTATTCTTTTACCAAGGCATTACCAATATGATTGGACCCCTTCTTGTAACACTTGTTAGGGCAATTTTTTATATCTATTCAATAACAAATGACATAGAAAAGGGGTTTGGAGCGGTGACTTCAACCCCACCTCTGATTTTTGAGGTCAGAGGTTTGAATCCTCATATCCCCTCCCCTTGTAAATGTAGCTCCGCCATTGTGGCTCATTCGCATAAGAAAAAATAATAAATGACATCTTACACGTCTTAAAAAAAAATTCTAATCTTACTTTCTTTACTTATTCCTCGTCTTTAATTTTGAACTTGTTCCTATCACTACTCCCTCCACGGTGATCATGGTGCAATTGTGGTGGTGACACTGGCTAGCAAAGTCACGAAAGGGAGGAGTGTGAGGCTATTAGTAGGTTTGGGGCCTATTTACATTAACGSAACTGAATTGATCTGAATAGAGCTGAACTGAACTGAATTGAATACTTTATGAGAGAGAGAAATTGGGTTAAAAACTAAACTAGATGGAGCTGACCTGAACTGAATTGAACTGAAAATAAACTAATATAAACAGGCCCTTAATCGTTTGGACATTGAAGATGATTGAGCTAAGAAGGCAGTGTGTCATCAAGTAATGGTAATTGAGGCTCTTGCTAGTAAGTTTGATCAAGTTTAATTTTACTATTCACACCCTCCTCTTGTTTGGTTTGTGAGCATTTTCTTTGTTTAGATTGTTTAACCACCACCTAATTAATGTACAATTTGTTACAAATGATTTAGGGTTCAGTAAACTTGAGAAATAAAAGAAATGATCCCATTGCTTACAATCATGACTGAATGAAGACCAGATCATCAACGCAACGAACGAAATCGATCACGAGGATCTATCAAATATTAGAAGCAGAGAGACTATTAATAATTATGTACTGTAAATGGAGTTAGGAAGATAATTTACTGGAGTAGACAATTAACTCCTCATAAGATACATAGCCTTAGATGATTCAAGTGCAGCAAGGAAAAAACATACACCTTAATCAACGTAACCCTCATACATTTATATAACTTCACATTGCATACATTGCATACAATAATGCATACAAAACTATATATAACTGAAGCTTATGGATCAACTGGCCTGGTGTATACTAAACCCGGCTCGCTATGCGTTACTGAAGCGCCGCTTTCTGGCCTCTGGCAACCCAATAAAAAGATCAGTTTCGACGTCTGAAATCTGGCTTATTGTATCCTCCGAAGGAGATGCCTCTTCTGCACGAACCGGCTGGTTTTCGCATTCCTTAGGCAATGTTTCATACTGTCATCATCAATCAATAAAAAGAATGTCTTAAGTGAAATTATTACAAGAATTTTGAAGGATCATTTCATGTTTTCAAAGAGCATTAAAGCATGATGATTAGGACTTACCTTYTCAGTTAGCCTTTCATTTTCAGCAGCAAGCAACTTCTCCTAGATTTTCATAGCAAAAGGACATCATTACATGACAAATAATCCCAATGAATTTAATATGTAACCAACAGGATATCAGATCATATGAGCTTAGGTTTCTTGTAACACGTGGCCGATTCCATATTAGAAAACTAGAGAAACCCGTGACCTATGATTTAGCAAGTAGCATCGAATTTTTACCACTATTCTATCATCATGTTGTATAATAACTAATTGATTAATAACTCATGGCATCGTCCGGGCCAAAAACTAGTTGATGATTATAGATTAAAAGAGCTAGGGAGAGTTAATAAAATACCTTTTCTCTCAACTTCTTTATTTCATCATTGAAAACTTGATTCTGAAACAAGAGAGCACAATCAGACTCAAACAATTAAACACAATTCTTTACAAATTAAGATAAACAAGCATATATTCAAGAAGACAAACAGTTTAGTAGTTTGTTTTTAAGACCTTTCTTGCTCTGATCTTGCTTACACTCCTTTCTAACTGCTTCTCAAGCTGCTGCAGCTCATCTAAGCTGCATGATCCTAAATTCTCTCCAAGGAGTCTCCTATAATACAATTCAATAAACACACAAAAACATCAATGGAATCGTCGAAATTTTTGAATGGTTTCGAATTATATATAGTTCTAGCCATGGGAGTTTKATTTTCAACCTTTTTGAAGCTTCAATAGCCTCAATCTTCTTGACCAAACTCGCAGTCTCTTCCTTCAAGTTCTGCAAATGTATGACAAAGAATTGAACTTGTATCGACGATATGATTAATGTACTACTAGCTAGGGTTGATGATTGTTATGATAATGTAACAGGGTGGATGATTAACCTGCATATTTTCTTCAAGCGACGTCTCCTTGGCAGGTTGGACTTCTCTTATGTGCCTCTGATATCGTCCGATAGTTTCCTGCATACTGAAAATCCAGCCATTTGAGTTAGTATCTTATCCTTTGGCATAWACCACAACAGTAGWCGAAAACATTTAACATACATATACACTCGATCTCATGAAGTTCGTCTGCTTACTTTCAAGTTCTAATTGCTTCACCTGAATTCGGTTTTCTGCTTTTCTTTGAAGAAGTTTTTCTAGGCTTAGTAGATGGAATTCGATGCAAGTTGAAAAACAGGAAGGGAACTTGTTATGTTTGTTTKAATGAGCTACTTGTATCGTATATATATTTCTCTTATAGTAAATTCTTAATGCAAAGTGAGTTCCATAACCTCATTCCATCATCAKAAAAGAAAATCTACAACTGTTAATGTGTACACAAACTGTTAACCGGATCATCTCAACCAAAAGCTKAARTTTATGGTCGAGGYCMAGGAATATGTTATATACTCTATCGCGCGCTCTCCCTCACATGAAAKGCCCTTTGAGCTTGAAATCATACAGGAATCAAGTGATATTCCTTCCATTGATTAGGAGGTCAAATGTAATTTTTGTTATACTAAACAACTCTTTAAACTTAATCACTTTGTAGAAGGATCACCATMTATCCATAACTTGGGCATTGAATAGAATTAATCCTAGCTAGTATCCTAGCTTCTATCTTTTTTATCCCTTCAAAGTAGATAGGTGTTGGCATGGACTAACCGCGAATGACCCACTTGCAACATGCAGGGGTATATCAGAGCCATGGAGCATTGAGGAAGGAGGTTGTTGAAGATCATAGCCATGTACTGGATTTTTGTAAGCTAGAAGTGTTAGCCGGACAATCTCAACCAAAAGCTTAAGCTGATGGTTGAGACCCACGAATATAATATATACTCTAATAAGAAGGCCTGTGATATTAGCTTAAACATCAAGGATTTCAACTTTGAGAAGTCCGATCCTAAGATAGAGAACTACTCCACATCATGTAAATGTGCATCACTTTGTATAGCTTGCTTGGTTGTAAATATCAAGGTGGTCTCATTTCATACATAGTGAAGATTAGAGACACAAAGTAGTTGAACTAAAAGATTCATATGTACTTCCTCAAACGAAATTATTATGTGAAGTTGAACTCAACAAGCACTAACCAACGAGGATTGTTCTTGACTTCTTGAGCTAACACTAAGTCTACTCTCAAAAGTAGCTACTCTTTTTTTTTTTTTTTTTTTGGAAACTTTGATTGGATGACAAGCAAGGGGTTACATTGCATGTTTTTTCTTAAGTTGTCGCAAATGCACTAATGATCTGTTCTTTCAACTTATTTGCACTTAATCTGAACTACACTAGAAGGCCAAACCTTATATTTGTTGGAATGAATTTGTTTTAACCTTATAAAACATCTTAGAGCWTTGTTCTTGGTAACAATCATCTAAACTTCATTCTCTAAACTTAGTAGAAAAGCGCACACACCCTAATTTTTCATAACATAAGCTCTCATGACAATAATATAGATCTCTAACAAAATCAAATCAACACATTACGCGACAAAAAAACTATTTTACCCAACTACATTGTCTTGTGGAATCATTGTCTTGTGGAATCATTCTCAATACAATTGTCTGTTCGGAGTCTCCATTATACACTAGGTAAACCGTATACCCAAAGAAGGTATATCAAAGGTTATTATTCTCTCCTAGACTTTAATTTAAAACTAAGTCGCCTATAAATACGTTTGAGACGAGCCAAAAGGGAAAACGTTCAATGTTAGTAGTCGTAAAAAACTAAAAATGATAGCAGCCCAGTGCCCAGAGGTTATGATAACTTTAGTAAATAGATGATCGAAAATGGATAGGAGCATATCTGTAAAGAATAAAGATAACTCACACATCTGTAAAAATGGAGTGACAGAAAGAGTARTAACCATTAGATGTATGTAAAAGGCAACTACATAGTACTCATAATAAATGGTAAATTGTACTCTTTGCCATATGTGGGTCTGTCTCACAACGTGGAAACAATTGTATCAGAAACTTTGTACGATTACTCCATAACATATACTGTATATATATATATATCACCTTCATTTCTTTTTTATTTTATTTTATATCTATATATATATATATATAACACTAATTATTATTATTATTATTATTATTATTATTATTGTCGAAATTAAAATAATGGTTTCATCCATTTAGGAGACTGTAATCATCAAGTGACGATAAGCCATAGTACATGAAAACATTGATTCTAACAACATGTATGGACCTTACTTTGTCAGTTCAGAAATGACATATCCATTCCCCCTTTTTCTGATTCTCTATTTCATTCATATTATACACAATTTCTCAGAACATTTTTTTAAATAAAGATAAATCATTGTTAATTAAATTATTATAACCAATCAGGATTGTTCTTGGCTTCTTGTATCTAGTACTACAATTTTTTCCTTGGGTTAAACATCTAGGAGTGATAAAGATAAGGTTTTAATCTACTAAAATCTTATCACATTATTCTCAACAGATGTTCAAATCTCATTGCTTTTAAAATCATTGTCGTTAACTCTTTGACCGAGCGTGTTTACTTTAATCTATTAATATATAAATTCGGATAGGTTTGTAGAAATTAAGTTGAGGAGAACGAAACCCTGTCTAATGATGGAAGTAAGAAACAAAATGAAGAAAGCAGTTCAAGAGTGCTACATGATCTAATCCTAATCAACCACAATCATAGTCAGAAAACGGAGCAAGCACTTCAACCGGTGAGAAGTTAGACGCTAATGTGAATCTTGAATTGTTCGATCGCTCGAGGCAATGAGACACAAAGTTTGTGAATGGGATCATATTCATAATGATGWTGTATGTAGTCCTTTTATGTGTTTCTTATCACCTCTAATTTCACAAACTATACATCATATACATTGTTATTACTTATTAGAAGACGACCAATTGACTACTAATTTGAAGGATCCAAAAAATTACTAATATGTCACAATGGTACACCATGTGTTTATGCAATGTAGACTAAAATTAAATGGTCAAAATTAAATGTTCTATAAAATTTATCAGTAGATCAATCATCAATGGATTAATCTTGCAAGAAGAAGTGAAGCGACGGCGAACACYGATGGATATGGATATTACTAATAACAAGATAAGCATTTCTAGTGATGAAATTATGCTCACAATATTTAGWAGTGTGTTCCTTTTGATGAACAGAAAATAAATTAATAATAATTATACTTACTTAGCTTAAAAGCTCAATTAGGAGCATGTTGGTTTCCCTAATTTAATGGAGTTCATTTATTGCAGTGCATATCATATTATTACATTCCACTTTGAGGAATAATATGCACCTTTACTAAATTAAACAAATCTTATTCTCATCAAATTTGTAAATTAAAAAAAAAAAACATTGAATACTTTTTTGAGTTGATTTTCATGCAATTATCTTGAATATATAACATATACTGTAATTCCTGTTTATGTGATATGGGATAATTGATTAGCATAATACTGAATTTTTCACTCAATTTCCCAGAAATTACACACCGGATAAAAAGAAGGAAAAAAAAAAAAAAACCTTCAACCCTAAAGTGGAAGTAGTAACCCTAATATGTAGTATAATGTATACAAAAAGCTTGAATTTCCCAAATAATCCATTAAATTTCAAGAATTCGCCTACAAATGGAAGATCCGCCCGTTTAATTTACGGGTTTGATAATTCAAGATGTACGCAACCTTACCCTTATCCCGTTACTTCAACTTTATTCATTTTTTCCCGAATTAACAGAATTTATCAAACGCACACAAAATCATTAAAAAAAAATAGAAATTGCAGAAAACATACCTACAACTTGCAAATTCATAAAGTTTKCCTCTCGGAGAAAAAATAATGAGAGCAACTTCAGCATCACAGAGAACTGAGAGCTCAAATGCCTTCTTCAACAGCCCGTTTCGACGCTTCGAAAACGTCACTTGTCTGCTCGTCGCATTTTCTATCCTCTTCATCTGGGTCTTCCCTCTCACCATCTTTTTTTTTCTGCTATATTTTGGTTTCCATCATAATATCAGATCATCAAATTAAATAAAATCACAGGAAATTATCAAGCAATAATCTAGTTAAAGAAAATTAAGAAAAACAGTTGACTTACCAATTTATGCAACAAAACAACCCAGAAAAAATGGATCTTCTCCTCAAATATAGAAAGGAATGAAGCTGAATGAACTCAGAACAAAGAATCCAAAAAAGAAAATAAGAAAAAAAAAAACTAGATATATTTTTGCAAAGGAAATAAAATTAAGACCACCCCATTAAATTTTTTGATTTAGTTTTTTTGAAAAAATTATGAAGGGGGTATAAAATAAATCAGTGAAGCAGGTGGTTGTGATTGATTTATTCTTTTATTTGCTTTTTATTGCTCTATATTTGAGAATGAGTTGCCCTTTTTGGGTAGTAACCATCAATGGTTATACTCTCACTAGACCCACCTTTCCTTATTCATCATCAAACTTTCTCTCTCTTCAAATTTTTGCCCTTTTTTACAAACAAATTTTTGCACAACTTGTTCCCAAAAAACCCACTATGTAATTGAAAAGGGAAAGTTTTTGTTTCCTATTTTTACTATCTTCTTATCTTTTACCCCCCCTTTTCTTGGTGAAAGAACTAGAGCATTAAAAAAGAAAGCAATTTTTTAATTCTACTACTACTATTGTATGATTATATCATTCCTATTTGCTCCAATTATTAGTATTTAAATCATCAACAACTATAAAATAAATAATAAAAAGTAGGAAGAAAATAAACCTCAAACCATTGCTTGTTTTGGTAAAGAACTCAAAGTGAAAAGAAGGCAATATTGTCAACTAACCTGAGATAGTGAAAGATTGTATATTTGGAAAATTTAATTATTGTGTGAACACTTGGGATAACATGGGAGGAGGTTTATAAATGGGAAATATGGGGAAAGATGCATGGATTGCAAATTAGGAGGATGAACTTTAAAGGTACCAAATCAAAGATGACTAGATGACCATCAATTATTGTCCAAAGACTATACACCACCACCATAAATTAATACCTTCTAATATCGGCTTTGTTCAACTTAATTTTAATTATTATTTACGCTTGTTTTAATATGTTTCATTACTAAACACTTATTTTTTATTATTTGAATTTTTTT
>SNQN01000003.1:397905-452275 GCA_008642245.1 Bassia scoparia | reverse complement strand
TTAGGTTAGTTAACTTTTTTTCCCGTGAAATTAAGTAAAAATAAGGTGAATAAAACAATTTTAAGAGTTTACTACTATCGTAGGTTTTTATGTAAATTTTCTTTATTTTTACTTCATTTAATATAATTGCTCAAAATGTTTCTTATATTGTTATCCAAGAATTTTTTTAAAAAATTGCTATGATATGACTTGTATTACTAGTCAATAACATCTACATAGTCGTACTTTATTTAAAATTTGTAATTACATTGATATAAATACAAAATGATCGCAAAACTCTAACTAGCTAGTCCATAACATCTACTTTATATTAAAATTTGTAATTACATTGATATAATCAATAATGACAAGTTCAACTAATCAAGATATGACTCTAACTAATCGAGTTATCCTCGCTGTCGCAAATTTTGTGCATATCTATTGATAATCCAGTAAGTAATAATTAAGTACAATAGAGTTGAGTTGAGATAATGTTGGGTAATTGGGAAGCCATTTACTCACTAGCTAGATAATAACAGTAGATCATGAGAAGGATTTGTTTTAAAAAAAAAAAGAAAAAAAAGAATAGATGAAATGAGTAGTATATATGTAGTCCGTACGAGCAACAGTGGAACTGGAAGTGGGTAAAAAGAAAAAGGGAAAAAAAGAGATGATGATGATAAAACGTCAAGGTCGTCCGTACAGTCGGACCAATGAGAATTCGAAACGCACAAAAATGACAGGTGCAAAACGCCCGCTACACTGTTGTCAGTCACTGACGTAATCCTCGACTTGGACTTTATCATTCATCAAAACATTAATACTCCCTTTTCAGCCTCTCGCTCTATTCATTACTCTCCTCTTGCGCCTCCTTTCCGTTAAAATGTTTATACGAAGTATTATTTATGCACGTGTTTCGGTAATGATAGCGTTGGAAGTAGCTTTTAGTAGTATGGAGTAAGGCGGGTAGCTTAAAAGCTAGTAAGTAGCGTTGGAAGTAGTGGGTAGTGGACGAAACTAAATTGTAGAGTATTCGGCAGAAGTAGTGGTTGTATTTATAATAGAAGAAAATTTATATCAAGTAGTCTTTTATCCTAGCTTAAAGCTAAACGTTACTCCTACTAACGTTGAAAAATGTAGCGTTTAACGTTAAAAGCTACTCAAAACGTTACCTTGTCGAACAGTAATAGGTCGGGTTAGGTACAAAATCTCATCATGGAAAAAAAAACAGGTCGATTTAGTTACAATAAACTCACGCGAAAAAATACTACACGACCCATTTGTCAGCGCTAGTCATTGGGTGATGGGACGGGGTAGATTTTAGAGTCTCCACCCCATCTCACCGCCTCATCCTCAACCACGCGCCCACCTCATACCTAATATAAAATTATTAATAGTATTAAATATTATTTATAACCATCAAAAATTAATAAATTGTAAGTCTTTTTTTTTTGTTTGATTATGTTTTAGTACTCAAACATTATCGTATACATAATTAATTTTTGGCAGATTTTAAATTAGCTAGGTTGGAGACTTGGTGGAAGTGGATACACAGTGGGTGTAGAGTGGGAATGGAGAAAGTTTTCGAACTCGACATGGGGATAACTGGATGAGGATGGGAATGGGGGAGAAAAAATGAGGTGAGAATAGGAATGAAAAAGGCAACATTTGTCTTGTTCCCCCATTGACAAGCCTAGATTTATGTTGAGATCACTCTAAACACCCCATCACAATTCACAAATTTGTTGATATAGTGGTAATTGAGACTGCACTTGATAAAAAAAACGTTTATTCGATTATCTGAAATAAATAATAATTGGAATGAGACGAGTTACTAACCATCCAGATCTAATATGCAAATCCGGATTGGCCCAAATGTGAATCGGGTAGATCAATAGGTCTATTATGGTCCGAGACCATGTTTCTCATCATTTCGATCTCAGAAAATGTTCATTTCGGAAATTAGAAATGTCATTTTCGAAAATAGAAATGTTTATCTAAAAATACAAGTGTTCATTTTCAAATATAAAAATATTTATATTTGAAAATGAACATTTTACATATTGAGAAAAATTTCTAGTTTCGAAAATGAACATTTGCCCATGATCATGATGAGAACTATGATCTCGAGATCAAGTGAGAATTTGCGGCGGGTCAATACAACGAAAGTATGAAACAATTTACAATATTATTCGTGCGCACCACCCTGGGCCACCTCCGCCCTCTGCAATTGGCCATTTCAAGCCACGTGCACACATTTCTTACATTATTGGCTTCTTCTCTTACTAAATCTTGTTTATTATAGCTCCACGCGCACTAAACTTGCCTTGGTATATAGATATTATTACTTCCTCCGTTTCCGAAAACTTACTATACTACATTTCTCATAGCATGAAAAGTCTGTTTATTTAAACTTAATTTCAGTTTTGTTCAGTTCAATTCAGTTCAGTTCAATTCAGTTTTAAAAAATTCAGGTTTGTTCAGTTCAGTTCAGTTTTGGAATTTTCTTCAATTATGTTAATTACTTTCTATTGTATTATTTATTCAGTTCAGTTCAGTTTCAAAAAATTAGTTCAGTTCAGTTCAATTAAGTTCAGTTCAAGTAAACAGGGCCGAAATCTTAATTTTTGTATCTATTTCTTTAAATTTGGGTGATTAAATGAACGGAATGGTAGATGTTTTTTTAGGAGTGTTAAAAAATATCCGATCCGTGATTCGCTTGATTCGATCCGAAAAATTGGATATTTCGGATCGGAATTTTTCACTTTCGAGTATTTCGGATATCGAAATATCCGTTTTTTTAATTAAAAAATAATTAATATAGAAAAATAAAAGAAAAATAGGTAAGAATATATTCATTTGATTCGCGATCCGATTGATCCGATCCGAAATTTCAAATATCCAATCCGAAAATTTCAGATATCGGATCGGAAAATACTAGTTCGAATATTTCGAATTGGATATCCGAAACTTTTCGAGCCGGGTTCGGGTCGATATTTTTCCCGATCCGGGGATTTCGTTTATCCGGATTTTCGGATCGGATTATTCAATTTGAACACCCCTAGTTTTATTGACCCTTTAACCAATGTACATGCATCCAATACAAATGAAAATTGAAATTACTCATACAATATAATTATCAATTTCATCGTTCTTTAAGGCTACAACCTTCTTCTTCGTTTGTTTTATATAACCATTTAGGTAAAATCAAAACTAATACTCGATAATTCTAGTTTAGTTTAAATTTTAATTTCAGGCTAAAATTTGGAATAAATGAGACAACTTAATGTTAACCTAAAAATATTAAAAGTTAACACACGTTCCAAAACACTCCCAAGTCCAATCAAAACTTTTATTTGCTTTTCGTTGTTCTTTTTCCCCCTCAAACTTGTAAACAAATTTTTAATTTATAACAATGTTCAGAAACGGATCATGTAACCTTGAGATCTTAGGGTAATAGCTCACGTAACTATATCGTTAGTTTATTATCAGTTGAGACTTGAAATGAAGATGTAGTGGTGAACCTGTCAGAAGGTGGATCATGGGACGGACCTAAAGCACAAGCAGTTGCGCAACTTTAAAAACGAAAGCTGGAAAATGAAACACAAAAATGGTTATTTCATATTTTCATGTACTACATGGTCCCATAATATAACATCAAGGGACCACTGTGTTTTACTACTCAATCACTTACAAGTTACAAACTTACAACAGTTATTATTAAGGTCTATATAATACACAATTACACACATTCTATTTCAGGAGGAGTTTCCGGCCAATCTCGAGATTTGGATACCTCGTTGCAAACTTGTAAATATAAATAATATTTCGGCCATTATGAACTGTAAAGTTGTAATTTATCTTGACAAGTTTGCCACGAGATATCCAGATTACCCAACCTCAACACCTCATCTTCATGTTCCGACCAAGTCATACACAAATTCTATAAGGGATTTGAAGCCTCGCACATAAAAAAGGATGGGGTAACTTTAAAGTCACAACCATGTCTCGAACTCTCGACGTGTGGATCTAATATCCTATACCCTAAGCCACACGTAGTTTGTGGCTAATCATTTTTCATTTCGATTGTTTAGGTAGAATTGCATAAAATCAATTACTCTTTAAGTCTTTACAACACCTTTTATTTTAAGGACATATAATAATCATGTTAGAGTGCTAAAAATTGCTAATTAAGAGCTTTGAAATTATTGTGTTTTATTTGCATGATTTTGATTTATTTTTATTTTTTTAAAATTAAGTTTGAAAATAATGTTATTATATTAATGTGCAAATTAATGTGCATTATGATGGATGGCAACATAGTTGCTAGTAATATTCGACCATCTGAATTGTGATATAGTGGTCCAATGGTCCCATATAAATGAGCAAAAAACAGAGAAAAATGTTTGAGATTTTATTATTTGTTATTCTGTTTGTGTTTATGGATGACTTCCTACTACTGTTTTTTCTATTGACCCCAAAGTGATACCATTAATTAGTACGGATTCAATTTGTTTTTAGGTTAAATACAAGTCATTTTCTCTCCTACAATTTATTTTTAATATTTATTAACCATATTGCTAACGGGCGTTCCGGGGTGAGATAAGAACTAAATAAATTTCCTAAAATAGTATAATTTGAATGACGTCAAAATCAGGCGTCAATCAATTTAATTAATGTTTATATTCTTTTTAATTTTTTATCTAACGCCTTAGAACGCTCGTTAACTTTTGTCATTTATTAAATAAGTTAAGTCAATTCGAATAAATAATACATTAAATTAATAGAATATACTTAGTATCAAATAAGTTCTAATAAATCAGCTCGAATAGAAAATTGGAAATAGAGCATTTGAAGTTGGATTAGCTATAATAAGGTTGTGAAGAAGATCAAGGGTTTTCTAAAAAGTGAAACCTTTTCTTAAGCGTTAATTAATCATTCACCAAAAACAAAGAATATATTCTTTTCATCCTTTTATGTGTTCTTCACTCTGGGCTTAACCTACTTGAATTTCTCCTCTCATTGAAAAACATTATTAAATGGAAACCAATTCGTCGATGGTGCTTTGAGGTAAGATCATATGGTTCAGCAATGCTGAGTCCGTCAACAATTCACGTGCGAGTGGTATGTGTAATTCCAATCGGATTTAAGGAATGTTGTGACTGTGGTAATCTAGCAACACTTGTAATAATAATCTCACATTAAAGAAATCAATAATTACATCCTATAACACGGACGAGCTACTCCCGTTATTATGATATTGATTTTAAAATGAATTCCTCGTGGGAGGATTTGTACTCTCAGTGATGGGCGTGAACCAAACTCGTAAATTTGTGAAGTGGATTCGGTGGCAGAGATGTAAATTTGTGAAGCTGGCAAGTATGTGAGTGTTGCGATTCGTGTGTGTTATGATCAAGACTGCGCAATTACGACAGAGAGGAGTGAAAAGTGGTCCAAAAACCTAAATCCAGAACACTTCAATAATATACGTTATTTCCATTTCAAAGTTCATTTTTTTCGAACAAGTTCAGCACCAACTCTTAAAATTGGGTGCCCATCATTTCTTTCTGGTATTCCGACATCGAAAATGATGTCATCAATTATTGTTAAGACTTGTCTAACTTTTATCACTTTAGTTCTAACACTCTTAAGACTTCAATATACTTCCTCCGTATCAATGAACGCAACAAATCAAATTTCCGCATTTTGAGGTTGAGATTTAATAATATAAACAGCAAATTATTCAAAAATTATTTGACACAATGAAGAATGAGATTATAAATTTATTGTGTAAAAATTATTTTTGATTAATCGCTTATTACATTGTTAAATCTCAACCTCGAAAGCGTGAAATTTGATTTGTTGCGTTTATTTGATACGGAGAAAGTTATATACATATTATTTTAAACCTTTTTTTTAATCTCTTTATATTATTTACTCTGAGGGAGAGAAACATTATTTAATGAGGTTGCAGTCCCATATTTCGAATCTTAAGTTGGAATCATTGAAAATTTCAAAACAACTTGAGATTTTGACCTAAGATTTTAAAAGCAAATGGGAAATAATTTAATTTGAATCTTAAGATATAAACGGTGACGTCATCTCAAGTCTTAAAGACTTGAGATTAAACTTACCCTTAGTCCTTGTTAAGGTCCTCCAAATTATTGAATGTTACAATCGAACTATTAGTTTTTCAAGTTGGATGAGAATGATAGTTCCAAACCGTACTTACCTTTTTATTTTGGGACCATTCGGAAACAACAATGAAAAATTTTTTGCGGAGAACATTTTCCCACAAAACAAACCCGCCTTTAGCCATTCGCATCGTCGACGGTAATTTAACCTTGAACCGATGAATTGCATATATTTCCCCATAGTTTTCCATCCCACTAATTTGACGAATTCTCTTTTGATACTTATGTTACATAGTACAGAATCTATTACGGGGCGTAGCATGGCAATGCAATAGTGCATCCATGTATATTCGGCCGCCTCCTAAATAATTGAACACTTTGATCGAAAAGTAGAGAGGATTTTGATCAAAGTGTTTTAATTATTTAGAAGTGAAGAAGTAATATATAACTTTTAATCAAAATAGATCAACCTTTATGTTAAATAAATATAAGTAGGATTACAATCTTGATGTATCAAAAAGCAGTGTATGTCATGTCATAGTACAATTCACTATTCTAAATATATATGGCACAAATACCCCCCAAAGGATAAGCTACATCCAAAGACTTTTTACGCTAACAAAATTTCTCATCTATCACATCCCAAACCACTCCAAGGGAAGACAAAAAATATAGGGGCCACAAAGCCAACAAAATCATTATTCATGATCATCCACGGCGAGGCGAACAAATCACCATATTAAAACTATCTCATCCAGAATTCGTTGCTACTATGCCAAAATCATCTTGTAGAAGAAGATGAGAAGAGGGATGAGCAATGGGTTTTCCGTAACAATTGACGAAGTCATGTTTCCCTGGATTTTCCTATACCGTCATGTGAACATATTAAAAAGTTCTTCACCTGAGGATATTTCACATCCAGGATTCAACACATGGAATATAGAGAAACGAATAAGGGGGATGGCAGCTTCCTAATGGACTGTTAAAAGCGAGAAGGAGAATAGGGGAGGAGATTCTTACTTCGTAGCCATTTGCATCTGGAATGGCAAGTCGATCACATCTTCAAACTGCATTGCATTAAATAACAAATCAAGGGAGCTGAAACGCATCTAATGTTGAACTTGACAATAAGTAAGTCATAAATCAAACCTTCTTTTTCAATATATGTGATTCTGCATTCCCAAACAACATTTAGCAAAAGAAAATTCACGGCTCGTTGAAATAATGCTGTTTCAATGATAAGATTTGAAGCCAACAAAAACTGCGCAAACAATATCCCAAATCAGTTCAAATTCACATGTACCTCAGCACTACCAACACTTTTTGCACTATGGAAAAAGGTTGGAAAAATTTGGGGAAAAAAAAATTCCACAAAAAAAAAAAACAAGCTTGGATGAATATAAGTAATGAATACAACATGTAGGGAATGTTCAAGAAATCAGTTTTAACTTTTAAGGCTGGAGACAATACAGATTAGTTTTGGCTAATTACCATGTGAAGTAATATTCCAGTCTTCTCAATATCAACAAGCAAAATCTGCATGTCAAACAGGCACAATAATGAGAAAAGAGTTCCCATTATACTTAAACTGTGAGGACTAGCAATAAAAGTCACCGTTCAACACTGTAATTTTGCTATACAGATCCATAACCCTATTAATAAAAATTTTAATAAAGTCTGAAGATGATACGAAAATTATGGTACTTGCTACCAGAGCGTTCCTGTGCTAAATACACTACCTAGGCAGATTTCATGAAGAATTCAATGTCAAGTAGTACCAGCACTTATATCAAATGAATGAAATGATAGCACAAGGTAGCATTTTGCTGTTTTAAAGCTTCTCCCCATCTTCTGGACTCACACAATGTATCACAATGATCCTGAGAAGCCATCAACATCCGTATTACTCTCCAACCCATTTACATGTCTCTCTCTTAAAGATATTTCTCCTCCAAAGAGGTAAATTGGTTTACTCTCTAATTTGTACTCGACAATATTTATTAAATTTATTTTTCCATATTTAAAATAATAATGCATATAAATCAATGCCAATTCATCGTAAGGTTCCTTAGAGCTAGCTCTCCCAATGCTCTTGGGGGAGAGCTTTCTCGTTAAGTTCTATCCATGGAGAGTATACGAGAGCAAATTGGAGAGCCCGTTGTTGGGGTAAGATTGGACTCTCCAATTTCGCTCATCTTTTGAAGAGCTCCTTGGAGAGTGCCAATGTTGGTGCTCTCAAAACCCTCTATTTCAGAATTAAATCTTCTTTCATGCCAATGATATAATTAGCTGAGGTTACTCAATTCAATGACCTGGCCACCAGGTTATTATACAAGTATTCTCCAATGTAGAAATCAGGTCATAATTTAGCAGAAACAGAAATATATATGTAACTCTTGATGTAATGCTGTGTGGTAAATTAAACCAAGAGTTTAGTACATTCAACCAACATATGAAACGGGAACCACAGACTTCCTATCGCATATTCAGGAGGGCATTGCAGCTATCAAAGTTCCACTTGTAACAAACTAAAATCTCAAAAGTTAGATTGTACAAACTTGTCAGATAGGACTACAGGGTTCAACTCATCAAAACACTCTTAAGAAATCCTCTTTCTTTACACAAGCCACTGCAAGGGATACAAGCGTCTTATTGATATTCAATAATAAGACAGTACTAAGATACACACAGGATAAAGCATGGTATTACAGTAATCACTCAATGTCGCAGCATTCAAAAATAAGGTCAATAACATATACATTTTCCATTTTCAGCCATAATATATCAACAAGGGGTAAAAACTGTGTCAAAAAGATATATGAATATATCATATTATCCATATAATTCCATAGACAGTCTGCAGATGGATTATGCATGTTTAAAAGCAAATTATTAAATCAAAGCAATATTATCATACACTTTTTTTCTTTTATCCAGCCAACAAAACAATAGTAATTATTATGACGACACCTAAAAAACATTCAAAATTTTAGGTTTACCACCAACACTAACCTGCTATCAGATCATGGATTAAAACTTTTCCAAATAATTCCAAAGCCTCCATGGTATTGGATGCGATATGGACTGTAGATTTAAAAAGTCTATCAGGTAAAATTTGTTTAAGGGAAAGGAAAAAATTCCAAGATTATACTATAGGAACCACCTCATAGAAGCACACCTTGAATATAAGCACTAGGGTAAAAGGCAAACTATTTCCATCTTAAATCACACAAGTTCCTAGCAAAAAATGATATATGAATGCCTAGACATTATCATTAGCATTCTAATAGTTTCCAGCTCAAAAATTTATCTTACAGTCTCTGAACTCTAAATCATCCTTTCAAAGATACTTCAAGATTTAAAAACTCCTTAAGATTGGGATATGGTTTCTCTGCAATTCTGCAAAGTTCTAACATAGAAAGGTCAAGATCAGTCAGAGTGTCCAAAGTCAGAGTTAAAACCTGGACAAGGGCGCTGGAGGAGACTGATAGCACTTAATTTTTGATAATTATATCAGATAGTCAGCTAATTCTCCTTAATATAAAGTATTGACTAGTATCCATCATGCAACGCCATGCGTGCTTTCAGATAACTTTATAATTCATCAAAAATATAATTATTAGAACGGTTTTATTTAAGAATCGATCATCAAATCTAATATCTAATCAATGAATATATATTATATACTGTTTACGCTATAAATACAAAATAAGCAAGAAAGTAAATGGTTTTAGAGTTTAATATTATTATGAGAGCATTTAGATTATAAACATAAAGTTGTATTTTTTTTTCCTAATTGAATCAATTATTTTGTACATTATATTTGTCTCTTTATTTTCATTAAATTCTAATTAATATATTGTTGCAATATTTGAATATATTGTGCATTGCCAATTTATTAGTAACCAACTTTTTATTCAATATACAAATTTTTCTTTGTCAATTTAATTACTTTGGCAAAAATCAATGGTGTTTATTATGAACTTTCCTTAATAGTGGATATTATTATTGATTAGTGAGGGATATAATAGATAATGTAATTTATGATGATAGGGTAAATGTATTTTCCAAAGAGGGGACACCGTTGCTCTTCCTTGCTTATATAATAGAGAAGATGAGTACATTTTAAGGATATACAGTCAACACACGAAACAAAATAGGGGTCATCCTGTTCCAATTTTTATCATTTTAATAAGCACAAAAGACTAATTCAATCAATAAGGTTTGGGTTTCATATGTAAAACAATCATAAAAATACTACCACTACGATATACACACAAATGCAATGAATAACAATTGCTCAATGTGAAATTCTTGAGACAGGGGGAAATGAAAATTGCAGTCAACAATCAAAAAAAAAAAAAAAAAAAAAAAAGAAAGAAATTGAGGCTAAAACAAACTACTCAACCGAAATCTATATGAGCCAATTCGACCATGAACTCTTGAAGGATCCTGAGTGATCACAAGGTAAGATGGTCAGATTTGCAAAAAAAACTTGCAGCGTTATTTACAGATTATCCATAGAAATATAACGACTAAGACATTGACAAAAATATGAAAATGCGAATTTCCCTAAATGAACAATGGGGCAACTAAAAAAACGGAGGAAGTAATTTTAATAAGGACAATAATTTAGTAAATCAACACAAAAATTAACCAGTATGGTGTATGGACACACATTCGGGTCTAAGAATTATACGAAGTATTTAACATTGCCCTTGTTTTTTCCTAATTAAATATACACAGGACAGTGTATGTCAAACCTCACTTGTACGTATGTTTTCTTTAAATCTATTTATTTGCAATGCTTTTGACTTCGCATAAGTTCAAACTAGTCTTATTTGCATGTAATTGGTTCACTAACAAATTCATATGAATGCTAGTTAATGTTTTAAATAAAGTTAGTTAAAAATGGCAATTACTATGGTGTAATTTTACAGTGCAACATACCCCCACACGATCTATATTTAACAAAACACAATAAATTAATGATGATTTATGTAGGTTACGTCGCCGGCATCTTATGAGAAATCAAAGTTTTTGAATTTTGAGGGTATGATTGTAAGGCTGAAACTTAAAGGAATTGATGAAAGGGCACCATTAGGAGTGGAGTCTGCGGCTTAATTTGACTCAACACGGGGAAACTTACCAGGTCCAGAAATAGTAAGGATTGACAGACTGAGAGCTCTTTCTTGATTCTATGGGTGGTGGTGCATGATCGTTCTTAGTTGGTGGATCGATTTCTCATCCCCATCCCATTGGGCCGATGATAAATCTTAGTTTGGCGAGTAGTAGGGTGAGGATTGAAATGAAAATCATACCCGTCATGTGTAGCACAGACAAAAGCTGACATGACACAAACACGACTTGAAAATAAATGGGTTAGGTTCAGGTTGAAATTCTGAACACGAAACTTAAAAATTCATCTATTTCTCTCTCTTCTACTCTCTATTTCTTGCAAAAACTCACAATAAAATTCATCCAAAAATCGTATTTAATTCAGAAAAAAAGGAACACAGTCTAAGAAGCTGGTTGGGAGTTCTATTGTTTGGGGCGATTTTCACACAAATATTTTAGATAAATTTTCGTTATATTTGTTCAATTTTCCGACACAAAAAGTTAAATGGGCCGATACGAAAACAACCTGGAAAAAAACAAGTCGGGTTAGGTACAAAAATCTCATCATGGAAAAAAAAGGTCGAATTAGGTACAATAAACTCAACGCGAAAAAATACTACACGACCCATTTGTCAGCGCTAGTCGTGGGTGATGGGACGGGGTAGATTTTAGAGTCTCCACCGCCTCATCCTCAACCACGCGCCCACCTCATACCTAATATAAAAATTATTAATAGTATTAAATATTATTTTATAACCATCAAAAATTAATAAATTGTAAGTCTTTTTTTTTTGTTTGGATTATGTTTTAGTACTTCAAACATTATCGTATACATAATTAATTTTTGGCAGATTTTAAATGTAGACTAGGTGGAGACTTGGTGGAAGTGGATACACAGTGGGTGTAGAGTGGGAATGGAGAAAGTTTTCGAACTCGACATGGGGATAACTGGATGAGGATGGGAATGGGGGAGAAAAAATGAGGTGAGATAGGAATGAAAAAGGCAACATTTGTCTTGTTCCGCCCCATTGACAAGCCTAGATTTATGTTGAGATCACTCTAAACACCCCATCACAATTCACAAATTTGTTGATATAGTGATAATTGAGACTGCACTTGATAAAAAAAACGTTTATTCGATTATCTGAAATAAATAATAATTGGAATGAGACGAGTTACTAACCATCCAGATCTAATATGCAAATCCGGATTAGCCCAAATGTGAATCGGGTAGATCAATAGGTCTATTATGATTCCGAAACCATGTTCCTCATCATTTCGGTCTCAGATAAATGTTCATTTCGAAAACTAGAAATGTTCATTTTCGAAAATAGAAATGTTTATTTCTAAAAATACAAGTGTTCATTTTCAGATATGAATATTTATATTTGAAAATGAACATTTTACATATTGAGATAAAAATTTCTAGTTTCGAAAATGAACATTTGCCCATGATCATGATGAGAACTATGATCTCGAGATCATAGTAGAATTTGCGCGGGTCAATACAACGAAAGTATGAAACAATTTACAATATTATTCGTGCGCACCACCCTGGGCCACCTCCGCCCTCTGCAATTGGCCAATTTCAAGCCACGTGCACCACATTTCTTACATTATTGGGCTTCTTCTCTTACTAAATCTTGTTTATTTATAGCTCCACGCGCACTAAACTTGCCTTGGTATATAGATATTTATTACTTCCTCCGTTTCCGAAAACTTACTATACTACATTTCTCATAGCATGAAAAGTCTGTTTATTTAAACTTAATTTCAGTTTTGTTCAGTTCAATTCAGTTCAGTTCAATTCAGTTTTAAAAAATTCAGGTTTGTTCAGTTCAGTTCAGTTTTGGAATTTTCTTCAATTATGTTAATTACTTTCTATTGTATTATTTATTCAGTTCAGTTCAGTTTCAAAAAATTTAGTTCAGTTCAGTTCAATTAAGTTCAGTTCAAGTAAACAGGGCCGAACTCTTAATTTTTGTATCTATTTCTTTTAAATTTGGGTGATTAAATGAACGGAATGGTAGATGTTTTTATTAGGAGTGTTAAAAAATATCCGATCCGTGATTCGCTTGATTCGATCCGAAAAATTGGATATTTCGGATCGGAATTTTTGCACTTTCGAGTATTTCGGATATCCGAAATATCCGTTTTTTTAATTAAAAAATAATTTAATATAGAAAAATAAAAGAAAAATAGGTAAGAATATATTCATTTGATTCGCGATCCGATTGATCCGATCCGAAATTTCAAATATCCAATCCGAAATTTCAGATATCGGATCGGAAAATACTAGTTCGAATATTTCGAATTGGATATCCGAAACTTTTCGAGCCGGGTTCGGGTCGATATTTTCCCGATCCGGGGATTTCGTTTATCCGGATTTTCGGATCGGATTATTCAATTTGAACACCCCTAGTTTTATTGCACCCTTAACCAATGTACATGCATCCAATACAAATGAAAATTGAAATTACTCATACAATATAATTATCAATTTCATCGTTCTTTAAGGCTACAACCTTCTTCTTCGTTTGTTTTATAATAACCATTTAGGTAAAATCAAAACTTAATACTCGTATAATTCTAGTTTAGTTTAAATTTTAATTTCAGGCTAAAATTTTGGAATAAATGAGACAACTTAATGTTTAACCTAAAAATATTAAAAGTTAACACACGTTCCAAAACACTCCCAAGTCCCAATCAAAAACTTTTATTTGCTTTTCGTTGTCTTTTTTCCCCCTCAAACTTGTAAACAAATTTTTAATTTATAACAATGTTCAGAAACGGATCATGTAACCTTGAGATCTTAGGGTAATAGCTCACGTAACTATATCGTTAGTTTATTATCAGTTGAGACTTGAAATGAAGATGTAGTGGTGACACCTGTCAGAARGTGGATCATGGGACGACCTAAAAGCACAAGCAGTTGCGCAACTTTAAAAACGAAAGCTRGAAAATGAAACACCAAAAATGGTTATTTCATATTTTCATGTACTACCATGGTCCCCATAATATACATCAAGGGACCACTGTGTTTTACTACTCAATCACTTACAAGTTACAAACTTACAACAGTTATTGTTAAGGTCTATATAATACACAATTACACACATTCTATTTCAAGGAGGAGTTTCCGGCCAATCTCAAGATTTGGATACCTCGTTGCAAACTTGTAAATATAAATAATATTTCGGCCATTATGAACTGTGTAAAGTTGTAATTTATCTTGACAAGTTTGCCACGAGATATCCAGATACCCAACCTCAACACCTCATCTTCATGTTCCGACCAAGTCATACACAAATTCTATAAGGGATTTGAAGGCCTCRCACATAAAAAGGATKGRGTAACTTTAAAGTCRCAACCAYGTCTCGAACKCTCGACGTGTGGATCTAATATCCTATACCCTAAGCCACACRTAGTTTGTGGCTAATCATTTTTCATTTCRATTGTTTAGGTAGAAATTGCATAAAATCAAATTACTCTTTAAGTCTTACAACACCTTTTATTTTAGGACATATAATAATCATGTTAGAGTGCTAAAAATTGCTAATTAAGAGCTTTCAAATTATTGTGTTTTATTTGCATGATTTTGATTTATTTATTTTTTTTTTTTTAAAAATTAAGTTTGAAAATAAATGTTATTATATTAATGTGCAAATTAATGTGCATTATGATGGATGGCAAACATAGTTGCTAGTAATATTCGACCATCTGAATTGTGATATAGTGGTCCAATGGTCCCATATAAATGAGCAAAAAACAGAGAAAAATTGTGAGATTTATTATTTGTTATTCTGTTTGTGTTTATGGATGACTTCCTACTACTGTTTTTCTATTGACCCCAAAGTGATACCATTAATTAGTACGGATTCAATTTGTTCTTTAGGTTTAAAATACAAGTCATTTTCTCTCCCTACAAATTTATTTTTAATATTTATTAACGATATTGCTAACGGGCGTTTCGGGACGTTAGATAAGAACTAAATAAATTTCCTAAAATAGTATAAATTTTGGAATGCACGTCAAAATCACGCGTCAATCGATTTAATTAATGTTTATATTCATTTAATATTTCCACTTTTAGTTTTTTTATCTAACGCCTTAGGGACACTCGTTAACTTTTGTCATTTATTAGATAAGTTAAGTTCAATTCGGAAAAATAATACATTAAATTAAATAGAATATACTTAAGTATCAATAAGTTCTAATAAATTCGGCTCGAATAGAAAATTGGAAATAGAGCATTTGAAGTTGGATTAGCTATAATAAGGTCGTGAAGAAGATCAAGGGTTTTCTAAAAAGTGAAACCCTTTTCTTAAGCGTTAATTAATCATTCACCAAAAACAAAGAATATATTCTTTTCATCCTTTTAKGTGTTCTTCACTCTGGGCCTTACACCTACTTGAATTCTCCTCTCATTGAAAAACATTATTAAATGGAAACCAATTCGTCGATGGTGCTTTTGAGGTAAGATCATATGGTTCAGCAATTGCTGAGTCCGTCAACAATTCACGTGCGAGTGGTATGTGTAATTCCACATCGGATTTAAGGAATGTTGTGACTGTGRTARTCTACAACACTTGTAATAATAATCTCACATTGAAAGAAATCAATAAYTACCATCCTATAACACSGACGARCTACTCCCGTTATTATGATATGATTTTAAAAATGAATTCCTCGTRGGAGGATTTGTACTCTCAGTGATGGGCGTGAACCAAACTCGTAAATTTGTGAAGTGGATTCGGTGCAAGAGATGAAATTTGTGAAGCTTGCAAATGGTGAGTGTGTTGCATTATGGTGTTATGGATCAAGACTGCGCAATTACGGAGCAGAGAGGAGTGAAAAAGTGGTCCCAAAAACCTAAATCCAGAACACTTCCAATAAATATACGTTATTTCCATTCAAAGTTCATTTTTTCGAACAAGTTCAGCACCAACTCTTAAAATTTGGGTGCCCCATCATTTCTTTCTGGTATTCCGACATCGAAAATGATGTCATCAATTATTGTTAAGACTTGTCTAACTTTATCACTTTAGTTCTAACACTCTTAAGACTTCAATATACTTCCTCCGTATCAAATGAAACGCAACAAATCAAATTTCACGCATTTTGAGGTTGAGATTTAATAATATAAACAAGCAAATTATTCAAAATAATTTGAACACAATGAAGAATGAGATTATAAATTTATTGTGTAAAAATTATTTTGATTAATTCGCTTATTTACATTGTTAAATCTCAACCTCGAAAAGCGTGAAATTTGATTTGTTGCGTTTAATTTGATACGGAGAAAGTATATCATATTATTTTACCTTTTTTTTAATCTCTTTATATTATTTACTCTGAGGGAGAGAAACATTATTAAATGAGGTTGAGTCCCATATTTCGAATCTTAAGTTGAATCTTGAAATTTCAAAACACAACTTGAGATTTGACTAAGATTTTAAAAGCAAAATGGGGAAAATATTAATTTGAAATCTTAAGATATAAACGGTGACGTCATCTCAAGTCTTAAGACTTGAGATTAAACTTACCCTTAGGTCCTTGTTAAGGTCCTCCAAATTATTGAATGTTACATCGAACTTATTAGTTTTTCAAGTTGGATGAGAATGATAGTTTCCAACCTAACTTATCTTTTTATTTTGGGACCATTCGAAACAAATAGGGTTGTTAACGAGCCGAGCCGAGACCGAGCCTTGCAAGGCTCGGCTCGAGCTCGAAGCTCGTCGAGCCTCAAATTTTGAGCTCGGCTCGAGCTCGTTAGCTCGAAATGGGAGCTCGGCTCGAGGCTCGGGCTCGAGGCTCGAACTCATTTAAAGGCTCGGTTAAGGGCTCGATTAAAAACTCATGTAAAAGCTTGTTTAACTAATTTTCAATGACTCTAACTTCTAATTCTTTTAATTTTTAAGTTTCAACTTACATTTTCCAACAAACTATTCTACCAAATTCAAGTAAATATCAAACATAAAGCCAAATTTGATACTCTTGCAAATATTTCATGACACACTTACAAAGTCTAAAACAATTTAAACTAAATAAAATTAATACACAAGTAATTTTTGTTTATGGGCTTGAGATTGAGCTTTAGTTAATGTGAAGGGTTTTTTTTTGAAAAAAAATAATAATTTTAATACAATTAAAGTGTGCAATATATAAAATGATTATATTATTTATAATAAATAAATTTTTCGAGCCGGCTCGCGAGCTTTCGAGCCGAGCCTAGCATAGCTCGTGTATCGGCTCGTTTATTCACGAGCCGAGCTCGAGCTCTAGCCGAGCCCCATTGAGCCGAGCTTTGACCGAGCTTTGACCGAGCCGAGCTCGAGCAGCTCGCGAGCAGGCTCAGCTCATTAACAGCCCTAGAAACAAACAATGAAAAATGTTTTGCGGAGAACATTTCACCCAAAACAAACACCCGCCTTAGCCACTCGCATCGTTGACGGTAATTTAACCTGAACCGATGATTGCATATATTTCCCCATAGTTTTCATCCACTAATTTGATGAATTCCTCTTTTGATACTTTGTTACATAGTACAAATCTATTACGGGGTAGCATGCAATGCAATAGTGCATCCATGTATACCTCGGCCGCTCCTAAATAATTGCAACACTTTGATCGAAAAAGTAGAGAGGATTTTGATCAAAGTGTTGTAATTATTTAGAAGTGAAAGAAGTAAATATATGAACTTTTAATCAAAATTAGATCAACCTTTATGCTAAATAAATATAAGTAGGATTACAATCTTTGATGTATCAAAAAGCAGTGTATGTCAATGTCATAGTACAATTCACTATGCTAAAATATGATATGGCACAAATACCCCCCAAGGACTAAGCTACATCAAAGACTTYGACGCTAACAAAAATTTCCATCTATCACATCCCAAACCCACTCCAAGGGAAGACAAAAAAATATAGGGGCACAAGCCACACAACAATCATATATCAAYGATCAATCCACGGCGAGGCGAACAAAATCACCATATTAAACTATCTCATCCAGAATTCCGTTGCTACTATGCACAAAATCATCTTGTAGAAGAGATGAGAAGAGGGCAATGAGCAATGGGTTTTTCCGTAAACAATTGACGAAGTCATGTTTCCTGATTTTCCTATCACCGTCCATGTCGAACATATTAAAAAGTTCTTTCACCTGAGATAATTTCACATCCAGGATTCAACAACATGGAATATAGAGAAACGAAAGGGGGAGTGCAGCTTCTAAGGGCTGTCTCTTATACACATCTAGATGTGTATAAGAGACAGATATTGTTCATAATTCACATGTACCTCAGCACTACCAACACTTTTTGCACCCAATGAGTGACAATATTGGAATCCACAACAAACCAAGCTTGATGAATTATAAGTTAATGAATACCAAACATGTAGGGAATGTTCAGAAATCAAGTTYTAACTTTTAAGCAATGGAAATTACAGATTAGTTTTGCTATTACCTGCTTGAAGGTAATATTTCCAGTCTTCTCAATATCAACAAAAGCAAAAATCTGCATGTCAAACAGGCATCAATAATGAGAAAGAGTTCCCATTACTTAAACTGTGAGGACAGCAATAAAGTCACCGTTTCAAACACTGTAATTTTGCTTATCAGATCCATAACCTATTAAAAACTTTTAATAAAGTCTGAAGATGATACGAAAAATTATGGATACTTGCTACCAGAGCGCTCCTGTGCTAAATACACTACCTAGGCAGGATTCATTGAAGAATTCATGTCAAGTAGTACCAGCACTATCATCAAATGAATGAAATGATAGCACAAAGGTAGCACTTTTGCTGTTTGAAAGCTTCTCCCCTCATCTTCTGGACTCACACAATGTATCTAAATGATCCCTGAGAGCATCAACATCCGTATTACTCTCCAACCCATTTACATKCTCTCTCTCTTAAAGATATTCTCTCCCAAAGTAGGCTAACATTGGTTTTACTCTCTAATTTGTACTCCAATATATTATTAATTTATTTTCCATATTTAAAAATAATAATGCATAAATCAATGCCACATGTCATCGTAAGGTTCTTAGAGCTAGCTCTCCCAATGCTCTTGGGGGAGAGCTTTCTCTTAAGTTCTATCCATGGAGAGTATAGAGAGCAATTGGAGAGCCCCGTTGTTGGGGTAGAGTTGGCTCTCCAATTTCGCTCTCTTTTGAAGAGCTCCTTGGAGAGTGCCAATGTTGGTGCTCTCAAAACCCTCTATTTCAGAATTAAACTCTTCTTTCATGCCAATGATATAATTTATGCTGAGTATACTCAATTCAATGACATGGGCACCAGGTTTTTAATACAAGTTTCTCCAATGTAGACAATCAGTCAATTTAGCAGAAACAGAAATTATATGTCAACTCTTGTGTAATGCTGTGTGGTAAATTAAACCAAGAATTTAGTAACATTCACACCAACATGATGAACGGGAACCACAGACTTCTATCGCATATTCAGGAGGGCATGCAGCTTATCAAAGTTCCACTTGTAACAAACTGAAAATCTCAAAAGTAGATGTACAAACCTTGTCAGATAGACTACAGGGCTTCAATCTCAAAACTCTTAAGAAATCCTCTTTCTTTACACAGCCACTGCAAAAGGGATACAAGCGTCTTTTGATAATTTCATAATAAGACAGTACTAAGATACACACAGAGATAAAGCATGGTTACAGTATCACTCAATGTCGCAGCATTCAAAATAAGGTCAATAACATATCATTTCCATCCTTTCACCATAATATATCATACAGGGGTAAAAAACTGCTGTCAAAAAGATATATGAATATATCATATATCCATAAATTCCATAGAGCAGTCTGCCAGTGGATTATGCATTTTAAAAGCAAATTATTAAATCAAAAGCAATATTATCATACGATTTTTTTTCTTTTTCCACCACAAAACAATAGTAATTATTTGACGACACCTAAAAAACATTCAAAATTTTAGGTTTACCAAACCAAACATACCTGCTATCAGGATTCATGGATAAAAACTTTTCCAAAAATTCCAAAGCCTCCATGGTATTGATGCGATATGACTGTAGATTTAAAAGTCTATCAGGTAAAATTTATTTAAGGGGGAAAAAAAAATTCCAGATTAAGCAGTAGGAACCACCTCATAGAGCACACCTTGATATATAAGCACTAGGGTAAAAGGCAAACTTATTTCCATCTGTAAATCACACAAGTTCTAGCAAAAAATGATACTAGAATGCCTAGACATTATCATTAGCATTCTAATAGTTTCCAGCTCAAAAAATTTATCTTGACAGTTCTAACTTCTAAATCATCCCTTTCAAGATACTTCAAGATTTAAAAACATCCTTAAGTTGGGAGTAGGTTTCTCTGAATTCTGAAGTCTGGAACATGATAAGGTCAAGATCAGTCAGAGTGTCCCAGAAGTCAGGTTCAAAACCTGAAAGGGCGGCTGAGAGACTGATGCACTATTTTGATAATTATCAGATGTCAGCTATTCTCCTTAATATAAGTATTGACTAGTACCATATGCACGCCATGCGTGCGTCAATTAATTTTAAATTTCATCAAAATATAATTATTAGACGGTTTAATTTATGAATCGATCATCATAAAATCAATCAATGAATTATTGTGATGTTTACGCATAAATACAAAATAAGCAAGAAAGTAAATGGTTTTTAGAGTTTAAATTTTATGATGAGCATTTAGATATAAACATAAAGTTGTGATTTTTTTTTTCCTAATTGATCAATTATTTTGTACATTATATTTGTCAATCTTTATTTTCATTAAATTCTAATTAATATGATTGTTGCATATTTGAATATATTGTCTTGCCATTTATTAGTAACCAATTTTTTTTCAAWATACAAATTTTCTTTGTCAATTTATTACTTTGGCATGTTTATTTGAACTTTCCTTAATATGGATATTATTTTGAATTAGTGAGGAGTATAATAGAGTAATGTAAATTTTTTGCTAGGGGTAAAAATGTATTTTCCAAGGGGGGACACCGTTGCTCCTCCCTTGACTTATATAATAGAGATAGAGTAACAGTTTTAAAGGTATACAGTCACACACGAAACAAAATAGGGTCATCCTGTTTCCAATTTTTATCATTATTAACTAAGCCACAAAAACTAATTCAATCAATAAGTGTTTGGGTTCCATATGTAAAACAATATAAGCTACTACTACTACATATAACCAAATGCAATGAATAACATTGTTCAATGTCTAAATTCTGAGAACAGGGGAAATGAAAATTGCAGCAAAACTCAAAAAAAAAAAAAAAAAAAAAAAAAGAAAGAAAATTGCAGCAAAACAATACTCACCGAATCTATATGAGCCAATTCGACCATGAATCTTGAAGGATTTTCCTGAGTGATCACAAGGTAAGATGTCAGATTTGCCAAAAAAAACTTGCAGCTTATTTACAATATCATAGAAATATAACACTAAGCATGACAATAATGATAAATGGATAAAAGCTTAAAAACGAAACTCATTCACGAGGGTGAATGCATAACCAAGCATCCACAATTCAACACAGTATAATCCACACATTGATTTCTATAACCTCGATTTATAAGTTAGGACCCCTATGCCCAATGAACCATCAATGACATAATATAATAATATCGCACAAATGAATCTAAAAATTAGGTTCTSAGGACTTTGCAATAAGGATCTCAATCAAGCAGCAGTTCCAAGTGTGCAACATAAGTTAGGACCCCTATGTCCAAATGTGCAACATATTATTATCAGGAAGCCAACTAACTATTAAACGCCTTATAATTCCACAAATACAAACAAACAGTTGTTCAAGTCTTAAAGTTGATGCCCAAGCAGCCTTTCTCAACCAAGCCAAAAAGAAAAACATTATTTCAATTGGTAACATAAATAGTAGTGCAGCACAGAGAAGCTTAATTGACAGAAGGGAGTACACAACATTCTATATTTATTCGTTCAGAACTATAAAGAGAAAGAATTCAGCTCACCTGTTTAGATTCAACTGCTTTCATCATAAGCAACATGTCTCCATAAGTATACGACGTTTGCACAACATTTAATGCAGTGGCCATAGCATGAGCAGTCTGCATGTGTCCATCAAGAGTTAAACAAGCGATACCAACCATTGTCTCATGTCCAGAATAACAAGAAGTAACAGATAAAAGAGATGAATTAAAACAGATGAAGGGAAAGTTATTCAGCATTAGCGGTTTTCGAAATGTAGTGATTTTAGGGCTACTCTGTTTGCAATTACAGCACTCAGGGATCCAATAGAAAAACTAATTACTGCTTCCACTTCCAAAAACGCAAGATTGATTTTGAAATCAAACTGAGGCAATTGCAAAAACAGTACCCAATTTCTTTTGGTACTTGGAACAGGAAAAAAAATAGAATTCTTCTTCAGAGTAACAGGGCAAAATCCACACAGCCAATGTCCTATCCTAGAATTCAAGCAAAAAAGAATCCTACTACAAACTTGCACATCATATGGTCCAATAAAGATACAAATATTGAACTCACCTTTTCAGCTAAAAGGGACACATTTTGCTTTTGACTCTGAACAGGTTGTACAACTGGAAGGTATTCCACCTGCTCCATACAAGTAATATAAAAGGCAATACAAAAATATTTTCATCAGATGATCAGAATGCATAATAGCAAGACCATAATAAAAAATAAAAAAAAAAAATAAAAAAAAAACATGTTGTCAAATGCACTAGCTTCAAAGTCTGATCAAGGAAACCAATCAGAAAAACTACTGATGAACAATTTACTTTGTAGTAAGGATATTGTTACAGAGTAATAAGGTATGAAGGTTTAGCCTTTAGTATATCGTGTAACAAGAGGCCAGCTCAATTATAAGCTTGCAGCTTAATCAAAGCCCTTCCAGTGGAAAAGCTCATCTCCTTATGCTTAAAAATGGCATTATTTTGTCCTTTGAACCACATCAGCATATTAAAGTGGGTATTTTCCAGCTTAGCTAGGTTCTTTGACTTCTTTCAAATCAAACATCTAAATTTCAAATCATGATTAGAAACTTTAAAGTTCAAGCATGGTCCTAGAAGCTAGATAGGTGATGCAAAGGACTACAGACATTATGGAGAAGCCCCAAAGGTTTTTTTTTTTATTTTTAAATAAAAAAAAAACCCTTCAAATATTAGTATTTTCACCTCTCTTTTCCCTCCTTTTCAAAACTTTTTTATCTCAGCAGGAAAATTGGCTAATACTTCTTCAAATTAACACATTATGTTCAATGTGAAACACTCAAAATTTGACACCAGGTGAAGGGTTCTCAAACCAACAGGAAAGAAATTATGCAAAAAAGATTACAAAAATACCTCCATGAAATTGTGAAACTGTGTAAACATCCGGAACATCAGTCTAGCCAAGGAAATGTTACCCCTGGATACGAAATTTAAAAATAATTAAAACTTCACATTTTGCTTACTGATAAAATTCAAGAAAAATTGTGCATGAAAAGAGACTTACCAAGATTGATCAAAATGTACATGAGGATAACGGACAATGACTGGCTGGATTGGTTGACCTGGTACAAATGCTCCCATTTGGAAAGAAAGAAAATATCTTCCATTGGTGGTGGTCCCCTCCGGAAACAAGAGAACGCGAGGATATCTATTGCATGAAGCCTTTCTCTGTATACAGGTCCTTGAAAGCACATTTCTGTATCAAATGCCTTACAATTGATAAATAGTAATGCATTAAACTTTAATTTGTTCCCTAAACTCTGAACTTGCTCCATCATGCTCTCCTAGCCAACATACTTTATTTAATACAAGTAAAACATTTACGCCATAATAACAGTATAAGAACTACATGCCCACCAACCACAATATAAAGCACTACAGTTTATGCAATTTCTGGGATGGGAGGACATAAGCATATAAGAGCTTCCAGCAAGAGACACAAAAACAGTCTTTTTGCCCCCCCCCCCTTCATAACAAACTCTGTAAATCATTAGATGTTCAATGAATTGCCAATACAATAGGTCATGTGAATCAAATGCAATATTACATTGGTGAAATCAGAACGAGCACAAGTTCCAGTACCTTTATCTCATTAACTGCATTTTTCCTTGATGAAGGCGAGAACCTATTCACATATATAACCTGTAAACAAAAGCAAACATCAGCTTATAATCCACTGGCCTTAAACATTGGTCTGTGAAACAACAGACTGACATAGGAGTCAAGACCTACACAGAATAATTCAGTGGAGTCAATACCTGCATGGCTCGGATAATAGTCCCGACCACGGGCATTGAATCATGGGAATCTGATGCAACAATTGTGGGGAACAACTCATAGAAATAGAAGATTGGATCGATGTATGATACATGATTTGAAACAACAATGGGAGCAGTTTCCCTCGGTGCTGGTCGTCCTTTCCGTTTAATCCAATGGTAACTACAAGTAGACAGATTTCAGGATCACAGTCAAGCTTAGCAAGGACAAGGGCAATATAAAAGCTTGCTGACAAAAACAAAACAGTACAGGATCTGCTAGCTAAACAAGAAGGGAACATTCAAGCCACATAATAGTTCATTTACACAAAAAACAACAAAAATGTACCATTAATCTAAGAAACGCCCAATGATGGCCCACATTATATCCTCAAAAAAGAAAAAAGAGTAGCCTAAGGCAAGACATTACAATTAGGAAGTTTCCTTGGCAAAAGTTTGCAAAACCAGTCACAAGCTCACAACTTTTTGAGATCATCAATAAACAGTTGAACACATTTTCAATTGATCACAATTTGCTAGAAAAACTCATATATCCCAGAATTCCAAGTATGCCAACAGGTGACTGCCATCCAACATCAATGAATCAATGATAATAAACATGAGGCATATGAAATCTCCAGTCGAAACTAATCCCTTTAATAAGGAACGTTGTCCAAACCCCATAAATAATGTGACATTACTTCACTAAATAACCAAAGTATATGAATTTCGGAAATTCCAATCATAAATCATTTAGAATCCTAAAAGATACAACCTTTTCTGAATATATCATATACTACTACCCATGAGGCCATGACTATCAATTTCAAGCAAAGGTGAAAAGGCAGTCTTTTTCCAATGAAAATCAATCAATTCACTCAATTCTCAATCAAATTAATCAAAAATTAGAGAAAGAGTAAAGGAGAAAGAAATTACCCAAAAGAAAAGAGTATACAACGAGCAGAAATMCGAGTAACCCACATGAGATTACAACGCCATTTAGGCATWGGATTATGCTTGTCTTTCCAACCATGAAGAGCAATCAAAGTAGCAACATACCCAACTCCCAAAGTCAACCCAAAAAGCACGAGTCTTACAGCAGCAATTGGGATACAAATTAAAATTTTGACCCACTCATAAAACCCCTCAATTTTAAGGGTGTGATTTCTGAAAGGATCAGCAGTTGTTGAAGTTGGCACACAAAACCCATTAACACCCAAGAATTCAAAGGGGTTTTCAAGGTCAATTTGGGGGTTTTCTGAGGTGGGATCTTCAATTGTGAGGGAAACATGGGATTTTTGAGTGAATGAAGAAGAATCTGAATCTGATGAATGATTATAAGCACTGTTATTATTAGGGGCCAAAAATGGAGTGCTCAAAGTATGATCTGCCATTAGAARAAAGCTCCAAGATTGAAGGAGAGRAAAATAGGAGCAGGAAAGAAGAAGGAGAGAAATATGCAACACAATTTTGGTAAGATTCTAGCAGATTTTGATTGTTGGAGTCTGAAATCAAACAATTTTAGAGATTGAGAGAATTGAGAGCGAAAGAAATATGCTGGGGTTTGGTAAAAAAATAACACGCGGTTTTTTATTTTTTGTGAACCATATTTGAATTATTATTTTGTGACGTAATTATCCTATTATCGTAGCAATTGACTACTCGATATTATTTAATAAGTTAAATGAGTAAATTAATCAAAATAATCTTAATATAATAAATTTAATTATTCTATTCTTCATCGTTTTATTTTAATTAATTTGCACGTTTATGTTCTTAATTATCTTTCTTAAAATACATGAAAAATCAATTGTTGCACGCATCCATTTAAGTGAAATCAAGGAAAAAACGATTTATTTAATGATTAAAATAATAATTAGTCCTTAAAAAATTAAAAAATGATGAATACCCGAGTAGGGTATTTTTTTATTTGATACGGTATCAAAGAGAAAGAGCCTTATTGCAATTTTGTTGAAAAAGTTTTTTTTAAAAAAATATAAAATGATAAAATAAAAGGTGCTTATGTGGGTTGTTTGGTGTAAAATGGTCAATACACAGTTAAGATTCTTTTGTAGTTTGTATTGTAGCTGCTAATTTGTGTCTGTTTTTTTTTCTCTTTCGTTTTCTTATGCTTGGTGACAAATTGACAATTTAACTTTTTGATCGGTTGTATTTTATAACCAATTACACCCAACCAAGAGAATGAATGATAAAGTGGTTAAATCTTTTTTTCCCATTTCAGGAAATGTTGAGGCCAATTTGTTGGAAATAGGCTAGTAAAACAAGGAACAAACTTATCTGATTTGTCGTGGCGTGATCGGAATCACTGTCCTAAAGTCGAATTTGTCTCGTACTCATACACACGGCCTCACGACAATCGATCCCCAGGATTACACGACTCCGACGTAATGGTGTACTGCAAAAAACCAGATTGAGAACTGCACGATCAATGCCCAAGAGAAGAACGAAACAGAGGAGGGTTTTTTGTGTGTTTGGAGAAGAAGCAATTTTCTGTGTATGTACAATGAACCAAGACAGGTTACATTTATATTGAAGGCAATGAAGGAATCCGGATTTGAGGCGGAAAATAAGGCAAAAAATAACAAGGCAATCAATTCTGTAACGGAAACAAATTAAACGAACGTTACAAAACAATTAATGTTCATTTGGCCAAAAATATAGCTCGGGTGGAAAACGGGCAACACCAACGCACAAGTCGCATGCTTGAGCCGGATGACAACGGTGTGCGAAGGTACCCTATACTACCCCTAGCACTACGCCTCAAACAATTTAATGTGTATTCCTCTTAATAAACAAGAAGGAACTTTGTCAATTTGTCAATGTGGGACAAGCAATATTCTTTGAAGCATCTCTTTGGAGGGTATTCCTCCAACACAATTCTCTCGCGCTCTTGTGCCTCTCTTAACACCAAAATAAATTTCACATAGCCAAAATAAATTCACATTACCTACAAATTAGAAAATTAAATTCATCACTACCTAGACTGATCTATGCTATCTTATTTGGAAGGCGTGCAATTTCTATTATTGGTGATACTTTGCGAAATAACATCAAAGTTTTAAAAAGTGTTTATTTTAATTCAAATGCTCAAAAACAAAAAACAATTTTTTTGCTGTTTGAAATAAAATGAACAATTTTTTAATACTTGGTGATAACTTGCGATTGTATTGTCCGGAGTGAAATTTTCCCCTCGTATGTGTATTGAGAAGCTTGCACCTTTGCAAGTGACTTGATGATCAAAGTATCCACTCGCTATTATAACAAAATATTTATTTAAGTATTTTATTAAGATAAAGCTAATTCTCGTCAAAAAAAAAAAGATAAAGCTAGTTCCTCTAAAAAAAAAAAATTAATAACAAAAATGCATGCAAGCATCTATATCCAATCAACCAGTAATTGACGTTATTTATATAAAATTATCCATTTATATCAAATCACCCAAATAATAAGAATGATTCAGATTGCCGTTCAYAAATAATTGTTATCCAAAGTATAAGAACTATTCAACAAAAATACTTTCCTATCAAAAAATTAAATAAAAATAAACTTTGTGTTGTCGTAGTTCTTCCCTAACAATTGAATATTCAATATAGGCAAATTATACCCAATTCTTGTGTTCATTTTGTTACGGAGAAAAAAAGAGGTACACGAACCGAATGTATCAATACAAACACTTTCAGGGTTTGGTACTCATTTACCGACATGATTGTACATATGTGCAATTGTTTTCTAATGAGCTACTCAAATCATTCTCAACAAAAAGAAATTAAGAAAATAAAATCAAAGACTTCATGTTAACGTCAATTGTCAACATTACAAAGTTCCTTTCCTTGAAGAATAACAATCGGCATATCCATAATTTTGATTAACGCTTGTCTTGCACCAAGTGTATCATCAATTCTCCTCAAAACTGACGAAATCGCCACATTTGCAAACTATAATTGATCTCCACCTCCCTCGTTTTCGATTTCAATTTAAGTTTGAGCAAACAAATCGAGGGAGGGTGTTAAGAAAACTCGGCCTCATATCCAAATGCAAGTTATCAAGGAAAGAAAACACACGTTARAATTTATAAGGACCGCTACCTACATGAATATGTTGCAATTACACAGTTGATTTGCAATAKACAATTTCCAAAAAACGCGAAATGTATGCCATCAAAACAAACTGATGGATGAAGCTCCTTYGCAAAGTGGGAAGAACAAGCAAGATGGATAGATTTCAAGCAGTAATCACATCATTCATATGGTTGTACTATGTACCRATTACRCCGCAAAGGGTGGAAGCACAAAAGGAGAATAGCGCGTCCGTGTTGAAGATTTCTCTGGTCAGTTACCAGGGTGCCAATATTCTATAATGAGGRTTCAGAAAAGGGGATTAAAAAAAGACCCTTTTTCTTYATCCTGTAAATACTCAACATTAGGATAATTAATTATTAATTATCAATGAATTAATTTACAATAAAAGAAGATCCAACAGACTAATCTGACATTGGGAAATGAACGAACATGCTGTACTTGAAGGTTATTTCACATGTAACAGTCCTCTGCATCTCCACATCATTAAGTGAATATATTAGGAATTCTGGAATCTGGATCTACTTATYTGCCCACAGATTCCCATGAACTTCGGTCAACAAGCTCATGTCCTGAAGACCTCAACTATCCCAAACTAAATCATCAACAGATTTCTCGAAAGGCTCCCGTTCAGTAAGAAAAAGCCTATTTTCTGCAGGTTGATAGCTTGGTCCTCTCCAAATCACAATCTGTTCCTTCATAAATGTAACAGGAATGCATGGTACCAAGTCCTGTTAACGATTCGGTGAATAACAGTCAGTGGGATAAWGCTACRTAAGAGGGTATTTCATACAAGGCTACTACATAATTCTGATACACACAAAAATTCTAGCTCTAGAGCAAGACAAAAATCCATGGTAGTACAATAAAAACTAATTTCATCCAAGCTGCAACTGAACCAAACCTACAATTCAAAAATAACTAAATTCRAGTCACGCTTCATGGTTCTTMAGTTGAACCAATCACAATTTGACTGAAAATTGACCACTTTTAAGTTTTAATCCCCMTTTTGCAATACTGATATTCCACTAAATGCAACAATGTTTTTCTTGCCTCATTATCACTTCTCTATYAAATCTTCTCCAACTTTCAGTATCCACTCACCCACATGATTAAAKACCCACTGGCAAGAATGGAATGATTCCAACAGGACACAACWACAAGGTTTAACACTTTTGAATAGGTTTTGCGCTTACTCATCAAACTAGGGTAAGTTTATTGCGAGACTATAAGACTATACTTCAGACTGTGCCACATCAAATTTCTACTAATTCAGACTCACTTCAAATATCTATACTTTTACACTTTATCCCTAGACTATAATCAAGACTCGGTTTCTATTATTATTATTTAGATTTTTTTTTATTCGTGTTAATATTTTTTTTAAAAAAAAGATCCAATAGAATTGAGAAAAATGACAAGTGGGAGTCTTGACTTGAGTTTTAGAAATCAAAACTCACTCACAAGACCCACAAAAGTTTCAAGTCAAGAATCCCTTTAAGACTTGCAATTATTCTTATCAGTTGATGTCTCAGTGTTTCCAAGARCAGCATTTAAGGGGTAAGCTAGAAGGGAAAATTGAAAACAAACAATAACATTGTTATAGTAGCATTTTATTTGATGAAACAGTTTAACATCAAAAGGAAAAATCCTTGTGTTCATAGGTATGTGCACACATAGCAGCTATATAATTCTCAGGTAGGCTATCATTTGAAAAACCTCTGGTTATCTACAACGAAACCTCAGCATTCCTCATGGTGGAAAAGTTTAAAGGATAAGTTTTCATAAAATTCTCTTGTCTCCTAATTGAGTTCCTACTTTTTGTTATATCTGCAAGAGCACTCATACTTTTTATCCAGTATCATTCATTAGTAATGTACATGGAAAACACAGAAATCGAGAACATTTCACATTTTCACCATTGTTTATTTGGTTCAGTCKGAGTGTCTGACAGGGTACATTGCMCACTTGAGAGCCATATGGGAAAACTATTTTTTAATTATAACGCCTCCTCAGCCAACAATTTATTCTTCACTTTCTCATGCCCCAGAAACAACTGCAAACAAACAGTGGAATCACGAAGCAACTTCAACAAAGAAACCGCAAGGAACCTTCTCAGTTCTCACTAGACATCAATCACACTATCTTGTGGACAACCGTAAAAAAAGGAAAAGAAACAAGAGCACACAATAGTATTCCATGAGAAACTTCAAAAGAGGTAAGAACGCCAAGAACTCAAATATATGTACTTCGTATATGATTATAAAGTCTTCACTTAATTTTCGTCACTAGTTTCCTAGTCGGTTAATTATAATTCCAACAAAGGCCCTTCTAATAACCAATAGAATTGCATCACTTTAATGAGGATACCTACTTCCCTAGCTATATTAGTTAGTGCAATTGGTGTATTTTTGAGAGGTGTACAATAGCCTGTACACCTCTTCTACAATTCTACCATTCTCAAATATGTACACCTCTTCTACAATTCTACCATTCTCAAATAATGATTGGTAGTCTAGGTACGGTAACTTACTAAGTGTATATACAAAGGTTTTATCAACCCCCAAACAAAAAAGTAATTAAAGTACAAGACGCTTATATATTATGAGTTCAACAAACAACTGCAAAGAGGATGAATTCTTCCATGCACAAGGAAGCTAAAAAATGGTCACTCCCACAATTTTTTTAATATTGTAAAGTCAATCAATCAACCACAACCTTATTCCCAAAAGTGGGGTTGGCTAACATGAACCAAAAGTGATTATTCGGGGAAGTAAAAAAAGAAGTAAAGAAAATAATATGAGTTACGCGCGGTGTTAATCTGGTGAATGAGTTAGGCGCGGTGCAAAATTTGGTAGATTGATGAGGTGTATTGATGAGGATTTTAATAATGTTGGTGGGGTAAAAAAAAAAAGAGAAAAAGGATTAAAGTGCATTGATGGATATTTTAATAAAGTAAGTGGAAAAGGTTACGTGGTCCCCACAAAAAAGAGTGATTGAAGAGAGATAATGAATATTTTAATTGTGGTCCCAATCCAAAAAAGGGAAAAAAAAATAAGAATGGCGCATCCTTTGGGAAATTTCCCTATAAAGAAACTGGTGCATCTAAAAAACACAGAGGAAGTATTATAAATTAAAAGTTTAATGCTGCGAAAATAGATTTTACATGGCTTTACCATTGACTGTCTCCAACTCAAGCATCCTCTATACTCCACATATGATCAGTTAATAAATTCTTTGACAAACACAAATAAATATATAACCCCATTAGTTAGAAGATATATGCAAAACTTGCTAAAAATAAAGCAAAGCAGTTACCCTAAGTTTGACGCCTAATTTCTTGTGATCACTCTTGTCAAGGCCAGTACAATCTATTCGCACCAGCTCCTCCACAAGAAAAGCATCACGAACCATAGCTACCAGGTTACCATAGTAGCCATTTCTAACTGCATATGCCATTGCAGGTTAGTTAGAGAAAAGTGAACGGAAGAAAAATTCATCAGGATAGACGTATTACCAAGTTTAGTCAATGCAGGAACAGCTAATCCTCTTTTTCGCATATTTTTTGTTTCTTCAATGCTCAATCCCTCAATTGTAGTTTTAACAAGCTTAGGATACACAGGCTCTTGTGGTTTCCAAAGCATTAATGGAATCACAGCCTTTTCTTTGGTTTATAGTTTCTGCCTCTGTAGAGACAAGAAGACCACCATGCCTGTGGATGATCTGGCCATATGTCTTGTCCTGCACCATTCAAATGAGATACTATGAGCTTCACACAGAGCTTCTCACTCCATAGCAGTAAACGTTTGATGTATGTTTATTACTGAATCTTAAAAAGAATGCAATATAGAAAGTGAGAAACAAAGACAAAAAAGAGGTATTGAACTGCCATTGACACAGGTAGATACACTAGGGAAATTACCATCACTTGAGGCCGGGATACTTTTCACCTATGTTCACCAATCCTTTGAAGTAGCAACTATCCATAGTTGACATCTTATCTCTCCATCCCATCTCCATCTCTATCTAACGCCCCTCAAATCACATCTTTCTCTATTCTCTAAATGAGAAGAATAAAAAAAATACAAGCTTTAAACCTAGTCACGCGCGCGCGCGCACAGCACGCACGCACACACACACGCACGCGCACACACACACACACACACTATGTCTCATGCAATATTAGTCAAATCATCATTCCTAATTCAATCTTTATAGTGTAGAAGCTACTCTAAATCTATCTCTTCATACTCTATTAACAACTTTCATTCAAGTATTGAGCGATGTCACATCACTCACATGTGACTAAACCAAACCTCCTTAAAATCTCAACATGTAGATCACCCACAATCTCCTTAAAACTTCGCATACCCAAACCTCCCACTTCCTAACTGGCATCTATTGAGCGATGTCACACGTGACTAAACCAAAGTACAACTAGTAAGTTCTTTCTAATCTAGTTCCACTCCACCTATACTATTGACCTTTTCGAGTATCTTCTCTCTGGACTCTATCCCTTAAATGCCCCACCTCTTTAATTTCAAAATTGCATATCTCCGTTATTCATCTTCTAAATTATTTTTCTGAAAAGCCAGACATATCCATAGAGCGCAGTGGTCTAATACCTACCAATAAGCTTCCCTTAAACTTGCGCGGTTTGCATAATATTGCTACTAAGCTCCCTGCATCCTTAATCCTGTGAAACCATCTGTGCTAATTTCCATTGTAGTAAGTATATAGGGAATTCGAAGTCCTATGTGACAAATCCTTTGTTTTAGGAGAAAGCAGTAAGCAGTCTAGTAAACCATCCAATCAAGCCCGGTGTAGCAGTGCAGTTTAACTGAGGCCATAATGGAAAACCAGAAGACTAAAGTACTGAGTGATAAATCAGCGCAAGAAGTGTATTCATAGTTGATCTTAGTTACAACAAAATCAACACAAATTAACCAAGAGGAAAACTGGTAAGTAAAGTTTCGCAATATCATAATCCGCACCTAAGGACATCAACAAAACACCACCACCCACCACCTTTAACAAATACACAAAGATAAAACAAAACAAAATACCAGACATTACAGATAACAAACAAGACCCGAGCCAACAACTGAGCCCTCCGTGAACGACATTCTTACATGCAAACAGTTGGCACGGCCCCATGCACTTTTAACTCCCATGACATAGCCTCCCGCATACCCTATCCATCTATAGAATATTCATCCGCACACAGTATATGAATCCGAGTCCTCAAGTCCATCCATCTCCCGCATAGACCACCAAAAAAACCCTACAAACACTCCATCAGCCGCCATCTCAGCACCAACCAATACTACCTAAAGAGCCATTTTCCACCAGCCTATATCAAAACCACACTTCCTAAAACTCTCACACTTCGCAGCCACAGATACCAGGCAACCCACACGTCAATTCAGTAACACCACAATCGACCAATACCTACCAATAACTGTGACACAGAGCCCAAAGAATCACATTGCCCACATCAGCACAACAACATATATCCACAACACTATAACCCTGACAACAAATATCTACTAACTAAGCCCAAGAACTAGACATCACCTACATAAAATATAAAATTCACTAATAGAAGAAAATCTTGAAAGAAATGAAAATTACCCAATTAGGCCATTTACTAACGAACACAAATTAGCAGATGCAACCAACAACAACCAAAACAAAACTAAAAAATCTTTCGCAACATTACCAGATTGATATTGTTCGCTTAGTTCTTAACTCATGACCTGAACACATATCAGCGAGCAACAAAAAATCTTACTTACTCAGCATAGTCAGGCTCTCCCTGAAGCCTCTCATTTAACACCCTACACTACCTCTCAACAAGAAAAAAAACTTAGCATCGTCATAAAGAACATCCTCCACTGTTCAGCGGATCAACTAGAACACAATACACTTAACCCAGGAAGGCTTCTATACAAGGGGCGAGACCGATACCAAAAAGTCACGCGACAGTCAGAGCCCGCGACAAAACGAAAGCGCCAGGAAGAAATATACTTTGGGCAACCGCGAGCCCGAAACCTGAAGGAAAAACCGAACAGACAAGGCGGTTGACTCTCAGGTAGTATAAGAGAGCAAAAAAAAAATGTACCGAGAATCGCCAAAAGGCGCAGTTTGGGATATGCAAGGGGTTATTTCCGCCAGGTGTCAAGGCGAAGGGATGAAGTGGGACAATACGGAGGGCTTTTGGGATTTTGGTGTATCGGAGTTTGGGGTTTGAGAGCATATTCCGAGTTACAGGGACAGCTCTAGGGATAGAGGATAGGAATTAGAAAGAGGGGAGGCTGTGAAAGAAAAGATATTAATAGGAAGGAGCCACGTTTGGAGGATAGCAAGTGCAGAAAACTGGCAGGAAGGACAGGATGAATGAAAGAAAGAAAGCAAGAAGAATAGGTCCCCGTCGAGTTTTGGCCGAACAGGGAAATTCGAGACATTAATAAACATTGCCATAACTAATGATCTCACTAGCATTATATACATATATCTGTGAGCTCTGCGCGCACTTTTAGCCCCGTTCACCTATCAAACCAATGTAACTAAATCGGCCCATTGCGGATCACATCCGAGCCCTCGTACTTTATCGTGTAAAAAACAAAAAAATATAAGTCTAACTATCTTTTACCCAAGCACCTTATGCAAACCCGCAAAATTACATCCGCGATGAGAATAATAACTCACTCTCACCATCCCGATATCAAATAACCCGCCACACGCATTATCGCCAAATAAAGTAAAGAAGAACACAACCTCGATTTAAACTATGAGCTATGCAATTTATCTTAGACTCACGAGCAAGGCACAGATACATAAATACTCACACATGTTCCTTCTCTCTCAACACTACGAATACGACAGCTTAATACCTTACTCTACCATAGAAATTCAGCTATCATTATTACTCATCACTATAATTATTTAGACAGACATAGTACATGTAAAAGTTGCTGCCAAGTCTATACAAATGCTCACTCGCCATAAAATTGACTCGATAAATTAAGTCAATAAAACCAAACCCTCAAACCCACACATATAACAACAAAACACACCAAACCCACCAAAAAAACAAAAACCAACAACAAACAAACACAACAAAAAACAACCCCCAAAAAAAAAAAAAAAAAAAAAAAAAAAAAAAAAAAAAAAAACCCACAACCCAACATACCAAACAACAAAACCAACCTTAACCCATTTAAAACTTTACGAATTACACATCTCTCATACCGAAATAAAATATATAAGACACCACTTATACCAACCTCACTCCACCCTTCGTTTCATCAAACATTAATTTACAACCATTAACATATAAGTTATATGCATGGAAACCAATAATAGAAAAAACCCCGTTTATAAAGCTAAACCAAATCCCTCACTCACCTCGCACAATAAATCTCTATTACCTACGATAATATCCATACACCCTCTCCAAACCATAATACTATCAATCGATAGTTATATATACTAACTACAATAAAATATACAGTAATCGAGACTTCAATAAATCAAATACAGAAGCATACATATAGCACCACCATAAACACAAAGCAACAAAGTCAAGCCATCCGCCAACCCAAGCTTAACAACAAGCTTATCCAACTGAGAGAGCCACATTCACTCACACTCAGTCTTCCTTCTTTCACTCTTCGCCGTTCCTCCCCTAAGCTGCCACGATACAAACATAGAATGACGAAACGGATGATTCAAAAGAGTCCATTAACATTAGTATATAAGACTTCTTCCCTGCAGAATTTAATTAAGTACATTTAGGGAACAGAAATGTCGCAGATAACACCAGCGATAATAAATAAACATAGACATGTTGCACAGAACTTACGTTGTTGTTGTTGTTGTTTATGTATGTCATGCAGAAATTTTACATTGTTTACTTGGGAAATCACATACCAGAGGATGAAGCTTCTGCTAATCAAGAACATATCAATGTACTCTCCAATCTTAAAGGAAGGTCAGTTGGTCCATTATTATCATTTCCAATTATCTGTTTATGTAATTATGTTACATCAGCTAGTTTCTGACARTTATAAATTGATCAGTGAAATTGATGCCAGAAAATCAATAGTTCACAGTTATCATAGAAGCTTCAGTGCATTTGCAGCAAAATTGTCCAATGATGAAGCACAAACATTGTCAGGTTGGGTTTTTATTTTTGGCAGAAGCTAACAAGTGTCTTAGTGCGTTAGATAAGATAACAAAAAAATGAAAATATTAAATGAATATAAACATTAATTACACCGATTGACGTGTGAATTTGGCATGTATTCCAAGTTTAATGTCATTTTAGAAAATATATTTATACCTTACCTAACACTCCGGAGAGTTCATTAGCAATATCATTTATTTTTTAATACTATTACTCGAGTTAGGCTATTTATTTATCTAATAAGTAAAGATTCAAATTTCTGATTGTGATTTGGACGTATTCGTAATTTCAATTTTTATGTGATGGTCCACGATCTCTCTATTAGAGAGCGAGTTAAATATCTAACCGTTAGACGTGTAAACGTAATACTACAGAAATGGAAGAGGTGCTTTGGGTGTACGAAAACAAATACCACAAGCTTCACACAACAAGATCATGGGATTTCATAAGGTTCCCTGAAACAGCAAAAAGAAAGTTGAAGATGGAAAGCAATATCATTGTTGGTCTTTTTGATACAGGTGACTGAATCATCATCATGCATATATATATATATATATTTGTTTTCTTCATAAAATTACATGATTTTTTTTAACCAACAATAAAACTCATAATAATGAAAATGATGATGTATGTTATTATTATTAATTTAATTATGAATTGTTAATAATTACAGGTATATATCCAAAGTCAGAGAGCTTTAAGGATGAGGGGCTAGGTCCACCCCCAGCAAAATGGAAAGGAGTTTGCGGTCACTATGCCAATTTCTCAGGATGCAACAAGTAATAATTTACACTTTCAATTAGCATTACATGTACTTCATGCATGCACTTATCTGGTATCCCCTCGTCACAGTCGAAAAAAACGTAACAATTGAATATTTAATATTTCGCAAATGATATGCAAATTGTTTTTTTCGCTGTTATAGAATAAGTAGCGGTGRGTTAAAGCTAAGTGTACCGGAACTTGASGTTGGAAYTTGGAAACCCCCAAGAACTACTCAATAYTCTCTCTAAGACGTTTGTAGTGTTTTTTGTATGTATTCTATTATCAACTTGTGACAAGTATATATATATAAYTTCAATAAGAAAACCATTGTCAAACTACCAATGTGGACATATATTATTGAGATATACTTGTATTTAGGAATATTATCTCTATTATACAAGCTAAGGGGAGCAATGGTGTCCCCTAGACATTGACTAATTTGYCTTTTAATAAATATCAATTAACCTGCTATTTAAAACTCCATTTATTAATTCATTTCATACTTTGAAATTTTTAAATAAAGGAAGGTTTTAAATTTAGTAATTTACCAAATAAACTATTACTTAAAAGTTAACACATTCATGATAAAAAAAATTATGATTAAAATGACATAATATTTAAAATAATTACAATTCAAATTAAAGTAYATCAMATTTAAATATAAATTAACRATTTTTCCTTGGTTTAAGCACGCAAAGCGTGCACTAAAAACTAGTTATATATATTAGAGGTGATCAACATTAGCCCGCCCGCAAAAGTGAGGGTTTTGGGCAACTAAAAACATCATTTTTTTAGTTCAAAAGCCCGGCTCGGCTCGGCCCGTAAAGCCCGCACTTTTGGGCGGGTTTTGGTTATACTTTTCATATACAAGTCCGGCTTGGCCCGTCCATTTGATCACCTCTAATATATATGACTAGTTTTTATGTGCACGCGATGCGTGCTTAGACATGTGAAACTTGTATTTCATTATAAATGATTATAATTGTATGTATCATATTACAATGTTTATATACCTAATAATAATTAGCAACAATCCAATAATTAATCTTAAATGTAATTATTTTGTAAGTAAATATGATTTGAAATTCAAAATAATTAGATATATGTTTCAATTCAATTTGGGATAATATTTATTTATTTAATTTTTCATTAATTAAGTTGCAAAATTCATGCAATTTTCATTTTTAGTGAGGATCATGACGATTGCTAAGCTTGTTGAGAGGAAGAGAGCGGTGATCTTAAAGAGATCTTCAGGGATAATAAACCCTTCGAGAGCTGAGAAGAAGATTTTGCCGTCCGATAATTGTCACGAGTGGTCGTAAACACCAAGCGACCAAACCTTCAAGTGCTGTGTAATTAATCCGAAATAGTTTTTTTCTTTATATAGCTCAGCTCAAAGCTGTGTTCGATGGACCAACCTAGACTCATTTCATTATTCTTTCAAGATTTTTCATAGCTGAACAATGAATTTGGAGCCATTTCTGGCTTTAATAAGTTGTTTCACGATTGGAATAGGTTTGGCTGATTGCATTGATGCTAACCTTTCACAGATATTGTTATCACCTCTATTCGAGACATACTGAATACTGTTGTTTGCCTATTTTCTGCGAAGTAAAGTTTAAATGTGATGAAGCTTGGAAATCTCTTAAGTAGTTGGCATATCTCTCCATTGATCAAATGCTGATTTTTCGGTGTCCAGGGGATCACTGAACTGACACACAATAGGGATGAGGAAATACAGTGAGATCACTGCAAAGGGTCCAATCCGAGGCACCCGCGACCGCCGTCCTCCCGTCCTCCCCCTCTCCCCTGGGATTAAATGCATGGGACAGTGGCCAACTGTTACATGACAGAATGTCTTCACCAGACTCGACGGTCTGTTCTTTATCGAATGTCTGTATTGTTGTTATCGTATTGTAAAGGTGGTGGTGTTTTGTATTCCTTAGGTGCGGATTATGATTGCCGAAACTTTACTCTACCAGGTTCCCTCTGTTATTTCGTGATTTTGTGTACTAGATCAACTATTGAATACCACTTCTTCAGCTGATCATCACGGACTTGTTTCTGGTTCCATTATGCCTCAGTTAAACTGGCAACTGCTACCACCGGGCTTGAATTGATGGGTTATAGACCTGCTTACTGCTTTTCCTAAAACCAAAGGACTTTGTCACAAAGGAACTTCGAATTCCCCTATATAACTTTACTCACAATGAATTAGCAACAGATGGTTTCACACGCGATTAAGGATGCAGGGAGCTTAAGTATTATCTAATTATGCAAACCGCGCAATTAAGCGGGAAGCTTATTCGGATAGATTAGACCAACTGCCTGCTATATGGATTAGGATGCTGGGCCTTTATCAGAAAAATTAAATTTAGAAGTATGAAACGGAGATATGCAATTTGAACATTAAGAGTGGGCATTTAGGCGATAGAGTCCAAAAAGATGAGCATCGAAAAGGTCAAATTTATAGGTGATTGGACAGATTAGACAAGAACTTACTAGTTGTACTTGGTCTTAGTCCACGTGTGACCATCGCTCAATCTAGATGCCCAATGTTTAGGGAAGTGGAGATTTGGGTATCGCGAATTTAAGAATTTGGTGATCTAACATTGTTGAGATTTTAATGAGTTTGGTTTAGCCACATGTTGAAGTGATCGTGACATCGCTCCAATACTTGAATGAAGTGTTGAATAGAGTATGAAGAGCAAATTTAAGTAGCTTTCTAAACACTATAAAGATTTAATTAGGAATGATGATTTTGACTAAATTGCATCGAGACATAGTTGTGTGTGTGTGTGTGCGCGTTGCGTGTGTGTGTGCGTGCTGCTGTAGCGCGCGCGCAGCGCTGACCCGAATCATTGTCTCCATGCATTCGGTGACCTGGAACTAGTTTTATAAGCTCTTACATTTTTATTCTTCTCATTTAAAATAGAGAAGAAGGTGATTATGAAGTGCCTTCACCGATACAGAATGTAGATGGAGAGGAGCAGCGATTTATATATACGATCGTGCAACTTGAAGTAGGTGTTCAGGCACTTGCCAAAATTATATGGTGGATGTAACATAGGTGAAAAGTATCCCGGGCCGTCAATACACGATTCATGTGCGCTCTAGCGATGTATCGAATTCTATCTCTTCACTCAATGGCAGTTCAACTCAGCCTTCTATTTAGCTTCTTTCTCACTCATTCTCATTATTTGCATTCTTTTAAGATGTCATAAATCAAACAACATCAAAGTTACTCTATGAGTGAGAAGCTCTGGTGGAGGCTCATATATCTCATTTGAATGGTGCAGACAAACATATGCCAATCATCCACAGGCCATTGGTCTTCTTCTCTCTCATAGAGCGATCAGATAACTATAAACCACAAGAAAAGGCCGTGATTCCATTAATGCTTTGGAACACACAAGAGCCCGGTATCTAGCTTTTAAAACACAATTGAGATTCGAGCGGTTGATGAGGATAACAACTAAATATCGAGAAAGAAGAGCGCATTAGCGTTCCTCCCGACACCCAAAACGCCGGTCACATACCGTCATTCACTCTGCGTACACTGGTCGAGCGCACTTTTCCTTCCCGGTTTAATGAAACAGTAAAGCTCAACCTGCCACTAGCTCATATCAGGTTAAACATTCTTACTCACTGTAACCTAGCTATCGAGTCCTGGAGCTCTGAGACTCGAATATACGCCTTCACAAATGATCACAAAATACTGTCAAATCGTAACTCTTTGCTAATTACATCTCATAACTCAACTAATTAAAAATACCAAAAAGAAAAAACACAATACAGAACATACACAATCATACCACTAAAACTACCACCCAAACCAATCATAATACTCCTAATGCCAACCCAACCAAAACAAACAAACCCGAACCACAAAAAAAATGAAACCCCACTCAATCACTCATATAGGAAGATCCCCTACCAGGCCCCAATGCGCTTCCTAATCCATTACACAACTATAAAATCCCGACAATCGCACTCAATCCCATTCCAAAAACACAACAACAAAAAACCCCATCAAACACCATCATCTACCAAACAACCCCCAACTCACACCAGAAAACCACCCCTAAACAACACACCACCCATAACCAACCAGAAAAATAATCAAAATTTGGTAATTGTGAGGCATGTAGTTGATGGGGATTTTAAATAATGTTGGTTGGTAAAAAAAATACAATTTTGTAAACAATATGGAGCGAAAAAGAAAGAAAGTGCACAATTCGTATGGAATATTTTAAGTACCATGTAATATTGAGTGCGATCAACAGGTTACCATGGTCCCCACAAAAAGCAATCGATTCGCAAGCAAGAGATTATAATGAATATGATTAATTGTGGTCCCAATCCAAAAAGAAAACAAACATAAAATGGTTGCATCCTTTGGGAAATTTCCTATAAAGAAACTGGTGCAATCTAAAAAACACAGAGAGTTAATAAATTAAAAAGTTATAATGCTGCCGAAAATAGATATTACATGGCTTTACCATTGACTGTCTCCAACTCAGCATCCTCTACTATTCCACATATATGATCAGTTAATAAATTTTCTTTTGACAACACATATAAATATTATAACACCCCATAGTAGAGATAATAGCAAAAACTTCGCTAAAATAAGCAAAGCAGTTACCCGAAGTTTGACGCCTAATTTCTTGTGATCACCTCTTGCAAGGCCAGTACAATCTATTCGCACCAGCTCCTCCACAAGAAAGCATCACGAACCATAGCTACCGGTTTACCTAGTAGCCATTCTAACTGCATATGCCATTGCAGGTTATGAGAGAGAAAAAGTAAACGGTAAGAAAAATTCATCAGGATAGACGTACTTACCCAAGTTTAGTCAATGCAGGAACAGCTAATCCTCTTTTCTCATATTTTTGTCTCAATGCTCAATCCCTCATTGTAGTTTTAACAAGCCTTTAGGATACACGGGCTCTTGTGGTTTCCAAAGCATTAATGGAATCACAGCCTTTTCTTTGGTTTTAGTTTCTGCCTCTGTAGAGACCAAGAAGCACCACCTGCCTGTGGATTCTGGCCATATGTCTTTCCTGCACCATTTCAAATGAGATACTATGAGGCCTTCACACAGAGCTTCTTCACTCCATAGCAGTAAACGTTTGATGTATGTTTATTACTGAATCTTAAAAAGAATGCAATATAGAAAGTGAGAAACAAAGACAAAAAAGAGGTATTGAACTGCCATTGACACAGGTAGATTACACTAGGGAAATTACCATCACTGAGGCCGGAAGATAACTTAATTACACCTATGTATCACCCAAATCACTGAAAGATACAGCAACATATCACATAGTTGGACATCTAATAAATACAATCTCACATCACCATCTCCATTACTCTATAATCTAACGACCCACTCAAAATTCACATCTATATCTTCTAAATATCTCAAATGAGAAGAATAAAAAAAAATACAAGACATATAATAAACCTAGTCACAGCAGCGACAGCAAAAGCCGCAACAAAGCACAAGCACGCACACACACACGCACGCGCACACACAAACACACACACACTATGTCTCATGCAAAATAAATTAGTCAAATCAATCATTCAAACACTAAATATCAATCTTAATATAGTGATAAAGAAGCTACCTCATAAATCTCATACTCTTCAAATTACAATACTATTAAAACAACTTTTCATTCAAGTAACCTTGAGCAGATGTCACATCACTTCACATTGTGACTAAACCACAAACACATCCTTAAACAAAATACTCAAAACATGTAGAATAACAACCCACAAAATACATCCTTTAAAACTTCGTACCCCAAACTCCCACTTCCTAACATGAGGCATCTTTCGAGCAGAATGTCACACGTGAAGGACCTAAAACACAAAAGTACCACCACTAGTACAGTTCTATTTCTAATTCCTAGTTCCAACTAAACCAAAAAAACAAAACACCAAATAATACTTAATTGACACCTTTTACCGGAGTATCTTCCCTCTGGACATCAAAAATAATTCCCATTAAAATGCCCCACCTCTAATATAATTTCAAAAAAATGCATATCTCCCGATATATTCAATCTTCTAAAATTATATTCTGAAAAGCCACAGAAAACCACATATCCAATAGACCAAGCACGCAACGTGTCTCAAATAACCATAACCCAAATAAGCTTACCCAAATAAAAACCCCTTGCGCGGTTTGCATAAATATTCGCTAACATACAGACTCCCTCATCCTATAATCCTGTGAAACCATCTGTTGCTTAATTTCCATTGTAGTAAAGTAATATAGGGAATATCGAAGTCCTATGTGACAAATCACTTTGTTTTAGCGAGAAAGCAAGTAAAGCAGTCTAGTCAAACCATCCAACTCAAAGCACCGGACCAAACCCATCCTGTAGCCAGTGCAGTTATAACTAAGAAAGGCCAATAATGCGAAAAATACCAGAAGACTAAAGTCAAAGCTGAATAAAAAAAGTGATAAACAAATCAGCGCAAGAAGTGAATATATCATCAGCTTGACATCTTACCGTTAACAACAAAATCAACAAAATATAACCAAGAGGAAACCCCTAAACTGGTAAAGTAAAGATATATCGCAATACATAATCACCGCACCTAAGGGAACATTAACAACAAAAAACACAACCACCCACCACCTTTAACAAATACACAAAGATAAAACAAAACAAAATACCAGACATTACAGATAACAAACAAGACCCGAGCCAACAACTGAGCCCTCCGTGAACGACATTCTTACATGCAAACAGTTGGCACGGCCCCATGCACTTTTAACTCCCATGACATAGCCTCCCGCATACCCTATCCATCTATAGAATATTCATCCGCACACAGTATATGAATCCGAGTCCTCAAGTCCATCCATCTCCCGCATAGACCACCAAAAAAACCCTACAAACACTCCATCAGCCGCCATCTCAGCACCAACCAATACTACCTAAAGAGCCATTTTCCACCAGCCTATATCAAAACCACACTTCCTAAAACTCTCACACTTCGCAGCCACAGATACCAGGCAACCCACACGTCAATTCAGTAACACCACAATCGACCAATACCTACCAATAACTGTGACACAGAGCCCAAAGAATCACATTGCCCACATCAGCACAACAACATATATCCACAACACTATAACCCTGACAACAAATATCTACTAACTAAGCCCAAGAACTAGACATCACCTACATAAAATATAAAATTCACTAATAGAAAAAATCTTGACGAAGAATATTAGAAAATTACCCCAAATTAGGCATTTCACTACGAACACAAATTAGCAGATGCAAACCAACAACCAACCAAAAACCAAAACTAAAAAAACTCTTCTCGCAAAACATTACCAGATTGATATTGTCGATAGTTCTAACTCAAGAACCATGAACACATTCTACGAGGCAACCAAAAAATCTTATATACTCAGCATACAGTCAAGGCTCCCCTGAAGCCTCTCATTTAACACCCTACACTACCTCTCAACAAGAAAAAAAACTTAGCATCGTCATAAAGAACATCCTCCACTGTTCAGCGGATCAACTAGAACACAATACACTTAACCCAGGAAGGCTTCTATACAAGGGGCGAGACCGATACCAAAAAGTCACGCGACAGTCAGAGCCCGCGACAAAACGAAAGCGCCAGGAAGAAATATACTTTGGGCAACCGCGAGCCCGAAACCTGAAGGAAAAACCGAACAGACAAGGCGGTTGACTCTCAGGTAGTATAAGAGAGCAAAAAAAAAATGTACCGAGAATCGCCAAAAGGCGCAGTTTGGGATATGCAAGGGGTTATTTCCGCCAGGTGTCAAGGCGAAGGGATGAAGTGGGACAATACGGAGGGCTTTTGGGATTTTGGTGTATCGGAGTTTGGGGTTTGAGAGCATATTCCGAGTTACAGGGACAGCTCTAGGGATAGAGGATAGGAATTAGAAAGAGGGGAGGCTGTGAAAGAAAAGATATTAATAGGAAGGAGCCACGTTTGGAGGATAGCAAGTGCAGAAAACTGGCAGGAAGGACAGGATGAATGAAAGAAAGAAAGCAAGAAGAATAGGTCCCCGTCGAGTTTTGGCCGAACAGGGAAATTCGAGACATTAATAAACATTGCCATAACTAATGATCTCACTAGCATTATATACATATATCTGTGAGCTCTGCGCGCACTTTTAGCCCCGTTCACCTATCAAACCAATGTAACTAAATCGGCCCATTGCGGATCACATCCGAGCCCTCGTACTTTATCGTGTAAAAAACAAAAAAATATAAGTCTAACTATCTTTTACCCAAGCACCTTATGCAAACCCGCAAAATTACATCCGCGATGAGAATAATAACTCACTCTCACCATCCCGATATCAAATAACCCGCCACACGCATTATCGCCAAATAAAGTAAAGAAGAACACAACCTCGATTTAAACTATGAGCTATGCAATTTATCTTAGACTCACGAGCAAGGCACAGATACATAAATACTCACACATGTTCCTTCTCTCTCAACACTACGAATACGACAGCTTAATACCTTACTCTACCATAGAAATTCAGCTATCATTATTACTCATCACTATAATTATTTAGACAGACATAGTACATGTAAAAGTTGCTGCCAAGTCTATACAAATGCTCACTCGCCATAAAATTGACTCGATAAATTAAGTCAATAAAACCAAACCCTCAAACCCACACATATAACAACAAAACACACCAAACCCACCAAAAAAACAAAAACCAACAACAAACAAACACAACAAAAAACAACCCCCAAAAAAAAAAAAAAAAAAAAAAAAAAAAAAAAAAAAAAAAACCCACAACCCAACATACCAAACAACAAAACCAACCTTAACCCATTTAAAACTTTACGAATTACACATCTCTCATACCGAAATAAAATATATAAGACACCACTTATACCAACCTCACTCCACCCTTCGTTTCATCAAACATTAATTTACAACCATTAACATATAAGTTATATGCATGGAAACCAATAATAGAAAAAACCCCGTTTATAAAGCTAAACCAAATCCCTCACTCACCTCGCACAATAAATCTCTATTACCTACGATAATATCCATACACCCTCTCCAAACCATAATACTATCAATCGATAGTTATATATACTAACTACAATAAAATATACAGTAATCGAGACTTCAATAAATCAAATACAGAAGCATACATATAGCACCACCATAAACACAAAGCAACAAAGTCAAGCCATCCGCCAACCCAAGCTTAACAACAAGCTTATCCAACTGAGAGAGCCACATTCACTCACACTCAGTCTTCCTTCTTTCACTCTTCGCCGTTCCTCCCCTAAGCTGCCACGATACAAACATAGAATGACGAAACGGATGATTCAAAAGAGTCCATTAACATTAGTATATAAGACTTCTTCCCTGCAGAATTTAATTAAGTACATTTAGGGAACAGAAATGTCGCAGATAACACCAGCGATAATAAATAAACATAGACATGTTGCACAGAACTTACGTTAGTTTGTTGTTGATTAGATTTATGCTCTGATCATAGCAAAATTTTAACATTGTTTACTTGCGGAAAATCAACAATAAAACCACGAGAGACTAGAACAAAGCTTTAGAACAAATACCAATCAAGAACATATTCAATGTACTCTCCAAATCTTTAAAGAGAGATTACAAGAAAAAATTGGATCCATTATATCATTTCCAATTATCTGTTTATGTAATTATGTTACATCAGCTAGTTTCTGACAGTTATAATGATCAGTGAAATTGATGCCAGAAAATCAAAATAATTTCACAAGTTATCATAGAAGGCTAGTGCATTTGACAGCAAAATTGTCCAACCCATGAACTGAAGCACAACCATTGTCAGGGATTGTATTTACATTTTTCCCAGAGACAGAACTAACAAGTTCTTTACCGTAATAGATCAAAATCAAAAAAAAACTGAAAATATTAAAACAATAGAAACTAAATAAACATTAAATCAACCCTACAACCGCAATTGACCGTGCTGAATTTCCGCCATGCATTCCAACAGTTTTAAAAAAAATGTCATATTTAGAAAATATAATCCTCATAGTAATCTAAACACTCCGGAGCAGATTCATTCAGCCAATCAATCACTTTATTTACCTTTAATCACTACCCTAACTCAAGAAGTTTAGGCTATTTTATTCTAATCTAATAAGCTAAATAATTCAAATTCAATCTATATGTGAATTTAGGAACAAGTATTTCCTACATATCAATTTTCATATGTGATGGCCAACTCCCACCACACATCCTCCTCACTAACTAAAAGAGACAGAACGTTTAAATAAATATAACACGTATAGACGCTCGTAAACGTCAACACCATAATACTACAGACAAATGGAACGCCGAAAGTGCTTTAGGTGTACGAAAACAAAAAAAATAACCACAAGCCTCACCAACAACGATCATGGATTTCATAAGGTATCCCTGAAACAGCAAAAAGAAAGTTGGAGATGAGAAAAAATATCCAATTGTGGTACTTTTTGAACAGAAACGCTGACCTGCAAATAAATCATCATGCAATATATATATATTTTATCCTCTCCTATACATAAAATTGCCCATAGACCATATCTTTTTATCAACCAACCACTAAAAAAACTCATAAATAATAGAAAATAATGATGTATGTCATTATTAATTAGATTTAATTAATATATGAATGTTACCCTACATCCTACAGACCCTATATCCAAAGTCAAGAGAAGGCTCTTAAGCGAATGAGCAGGGCTTAGGATCCAACCAACCACCAAAATAAGAGAAAAGGCCCGTATATAGCGCGATCCCACTATGCCAAATGTTCTCAGGATGCAACAAAAGTCCAAACAAATATACACACTTATCAAAATAAGGACAACATAAAAAAAAAAATACATAATAACTTCATCACATGACACTATCTAGGTATCCAATCTCGTCACAGATACGAAAAAACGAAAACAAAATTCGACCCAATACAACTTCAACTACATATTTCGCAAAATGATATAGCAAAATATAGTTTTTTTCGCATTTATCAGAATAAAGTAGCGGGATAGAGTTAAAGCTAGTGATACACGGAAACTGACGATTGGAACTTAGACAAACCCACCACACACAGAAACATACCCTCAAATATCATCTCTAAGACGAGATTATGTAAGATAGTATTTATTGATAATGTTATTCCTACATACTATACACAACTCTCGATAGAGAACACAGATAAAAATATATATATAACTTCACATACAGAAAAAACCAACATTGTCAAACTACCAACATAGTGGACAACACATCACACTAACTCTCAGAAGAACAAAACCAAAACAATATACATAATGCCACTCATTAAAAAGCAAATAAAATAACTATCATCTACTAAATTATACCAAAAAGCTAAGGCGGAGCAAATAGGCAGTACCCACATAGACACTTCACCTAATTATAGTCATTTTAATAATATAACAACTATAACAAAACACTGCATTAAAAACTCCATTTATAATTCCTCATATCCCTCCCTATGAAAATTATTTAAAAAAAAAAAAAGGAAGAGTTTTAAATTTAAGTAAAATCTCTAACCCCAAACCCCTATTACTTCAAACATAATAACACAAACTTCCCAAATGCATAAAAAAAAATACTCTGATTAAAAGCACACAAACTCACACCAAATTATAAAAAAAAATTAACAACTATCAAAACCACCTCACAACGTCTATCCAAATTCACAATACACACATTAACGATTATTTCCCATCTCGGTCTAACGCGCACAGGACCAAAACCAGACGTGCACAACTCACACAAAAACTAGTCAACAATATATATATCTAGAGAGATAGACCATACCCACAATACCAACACCAATTAAAAGAGACCCAACCCAATCAACCCCAACAAACCCCACCCACACAGAGGCCACAGCAAAAAAGTGAACGATGTTTCCGCCAACCCACCAAAACGAAAGACACACCAAACTAACAAAATCCAATATACTTTCTCCTACGATTCACAAACCCCAACGGCTCCCACACAAGGAACACACAGATAACAAGCACGTAAAATGGCCCGCCCCTCACCAAAGGCAACCGCACTTCTATTGGCCCGCTGGTATTTGTAACCCAAAATAATAACATTAAAAAATTTTATATTTACAAAACCCGGCCTGGCCCGTCCATTTGATCACACATCTACCACAAAATAAATATATAAATGATAAAGAATTATATTCAGCGGATTATAAATCTAATATATACTATAACCAATACAAACTCAACCACTATGACTCAATTCCAAAGAGATACAACCATGAAAGAGCAATTTACAACTACCCTAGAAATGAGATTCGTGAGACACAAACTCTTAGATCGTATTGCACGCTATTTTTGAAATCACAAACAAGGGAGTCCAAAAGATTATAATTTCTTTGAAAAAAAGTAAACAAATAGCGTAAATTTTTCATAACATTAAACACAAACCAAACTCCACTAACCTCTGCTCACAATAAAAACCATGTGCACCAGCCAATTTCTAAATAGCCTAACGTGCAAAACAACAAAAAATATAATGCACAATTTAATGTACAAAAAATTTGCATTATTCAATATTATCAACACACACCTCCACTAATAATATACTCTGGCGGCCAGCTCAACACCCAACAAACCATCTCAAAAAATCACAAGTATAGAAAACATCACCCCACGACCCAAACAAACCCAAAAGATTCAAAATCTTATTAAACCCAAACACAACCCACTTAAGTCATTACAAACACACCCCAATACTGCAAGAGCGCACAAAAAACCACAAAAAACCTCCAACAATGAAAAAAAATATTACTTGAAGAGTGAAACATTACACACCTTTAAATAAAAATAGCTACTCCATAACAACACAATACTTCTAAATTGTAAATAACCCACATCGAGTTTAGCCGTTGATTATTAAACTCAAAATCAACACCTAGTTATAATCAAATATTGCACGCGATGCACAAAGTCAGCACCATTGAACACATATGAAATTGAAATCAATTTCAACTATAAAAAAAATCGCACCTCAGACTCACTAATAAATAACCACAATTCATTCCGGAAAGTGGATAAATCAAACTACATATCCAACTCACCAATACCCAAATCCGAATAACCAAAATCATCAACTCACCAATGTTAACAACCTATATACAACTAACATAACTCAGTAGACTCTTAAGAATCACTAATACCGATAAACAATCCAACTAATGGCACCCAAAAAAAAATACGCAAATTCACAAATCAATATACTCCTAAATGTTCAATCACATAATATCTCTCACAAAAGGTAATCACTAACATTGAACATATCAAACAAAAGTTCTTATACACCCAAAATCGTAATCTAACGTACACTAAATCACATGCAAACTTACAATCACAACTCTCGATATACTCATTGACATATCAAACACAACCCACAAGGCGCATAGATCTAATAAGGCCACTACCAAAACACACCAAATAATAATAATTATTAAAAACAATACAAAAGAAAAACAAAAAAAAACTACCAAAAAAATATAAAAAAGGACATCAAACAAAGTATTATTACACAGCGAAAAGAGCGACACCAATATTCCTAACACCCCAAAACTATCCAACTATACTATAATAGAGCCATATAAAAACAAAATACAACTTGTACACAAAAACTTAAAAGAGGATTAAACAATAATATAACACGAGTAAAACTCTATATATAACATAATATAGAATTATTTCAATTTTTAAGGTAAGTTTATTTAGCACATCTAGCTCTCGATAATAATTTGTAAACTTAGACATGAATAAATAAAACTAAGTCATAAATATTAACATAAAATATACATATATTTTTCAAACCTCATTAAAAAAAAGTGGAAAAAAACAAAACCCACTGGTAGAGCACAAAAACAGAACATAATATAAAAATCAGCTAACACCTCTATTTAAAAACCAAAGATGAAATTTTCAAACCTTGACACGTGTTAAACGGGACATACGATAATTGAATTGCGGACGATCCAAAAAAACATATAAGAGAAACGAATTGAGGTATATCTTAGTAATACATAGACACACGATAAACTCAAAACATATACTTCCGAGAGTTCGGAACGGTGACAAAAAAAAAAAAAAAAAACCCCAACACATACCAAAGCAGCACAAGTAATTGACGAGAAGGTTATATAATCCAGCACGAAAATTTTATCTTTAGTGTAGTTCTAAATATAATTTATTACTCAAAGAGGAGACTAATTTCAACAAACAACCCACCACCCAAAAAACCAACTATACCCACACCCCACCCACCCAACACTGACTAAAACACCCCTATAGACCCATAAATAACAAAAAACCTCAAACCTCATACCCTCGTGTTTTAGAAAACCGCTCACACACAAATATTCCCCAAACCAATCAACACATCTTAAGAACAACCCACCTCACGCCCAATAAAAACTACCTACCAACCACTACCCATATTAACAAGCGAAAAAAAAAAAATAACAAACAGTTAGTCATTATATATCTAATTATTAAATTACTAAAATTCAAACTTGAATTCCCACACTAACTCCTCATCATAAAATTCATCCCATCTCCTAAATACTCATTCTCTTTACCCCCTACACTCCAAATTACCAACTTAACAATAATTCAAATACACAGTAAAGAAAAATTATCCACAATATCAAATCAAACTATTTCTTCATAAAATCAATTCACAATTTCAAAGAAAAATGCAAAACTAACTCCTTCCTAATTCTCCTTTATAAAAATTCAATCAAAAATTCCAAAATCCTTCATCTATCAAACATAACAAATAATTCATTAGCAACACCCCAGAAACTCACCAACCATAAAACCATAGACGCCAGCATAGCCCCAGCCGCTGAAGCAATTCGCGGATCAGAATGACATAGCAACATAGTGAAGTCCGGCGGACAAGGGCAACTAAGAGACAGCCACAACATTCGTGACAGTGAAGCAATTCCGATTTCCACAGCAGCACTGCATCGAGCCATTCGCTGCCGCCTGACCCACACTGCGCCACTGCTCGTGTTCCCTTCTTCCGCCATTACACACATAGATACCGCACCACCCCTAACACTAACCCATCCCCCGAACTCTCCCTCCAGCCTCCCCAACTGAGACACAACAAGCCCTACCGACGCTATCCCCTCCGGACCTCTTAGACCCATTGTTCAAAATTCACAACTCAAACCCATGAAAAACAAAGCCGGCCCTTCACAATGAGAGGACTTGAAGAGAAACCACAAGCATCGAATTGTTACAAAGACGACACAAAACGCACAACCGCAGAAGGGATCCAGGCCAGCAAGGCCTGCGCATTCCCGACCCACGATCACCTGGATTATCCACCTATAAACTCATACTCACCAGAAAGGCAACAAAACGTATAGATCACACAAGAGCACAAACACAAAAAAATCACAAACAAGATATAAGCAAAGATACAAAAATAACAAAAAACAACACAAAAAAAAACCCTAAGGCGAGAAAAACAACAACAAAAAAACACCAAAAAACCCACCCAAAACCCCAACATGCACCGATAAAATCAAAGTTGAGTGCGATCAAATACGAAAAAAACCGCGCGCAAGAAACACATAGAACATGCGCAAAGAACCACCTCACTGATCCTGGGCACAATATGTCACATCGCTCGCCTGAGGCGACACAACACACAAGGTTCTAAGACAGATATAACGATTGAAGGCGAGCCATTAGGTACCGTTAAATAGATACAAATAAAGCTCAATAGAGCACAACTTCTCTAGTAAATGATGGAACCACCCCAACCGTCAGAACTAAGCGAAAATTTGGAACAGGTGGCACCAGTGTTGCAAAAACGATAGAGAAGATGTGATTACGGTGTAGAAGATCGATGCACCGAGCACCGGTCCACACGGTCGGCCATTTGACACATCGAAAGATGATTTAACTTTGTTACACACCACATCAACGCCCACCCACCACCCCCACAGCAAACACAACCACACCACCACCCCCACCACCCCACCCAACCGCTCAACCCCAACACCCACCCCCCTCCTTCGTTTCACTCTAATTCGCACCATCAGATAGATATGCCTTTCGGACTCCTATTGCCTGTGAAACATCGAGGTATGAAAGACCATGGAGGAGAGACGACTGAGATTAAATGGAATCGTTAATTAGAGACATTGAATTAAGGTTAATTAAAAAAAAATCCTAACACAACACGGACTAGATACATAAACTCAAGACTTAAAACTATCTTAACTGGTTTTATATTGACCATTCATTAAGAGGTATTGGGGCTTTATTTAAATTTCAACTAATACGTATAGCCGCGAACGCAGTAATATACGAAGACCTGTTTCTAAAAAAACACGAGCAGAAAGGAAAACCTTAAATATCGACGTAACTTAGGACTTAAAACTCCACGCGGAGCACGAACCAAAGGTATCAATCGGAGAAAACTACATCCCTAATTTCATTATAGTTCTCCTATTTAAAGCTTAAGAAAAAACATCTACATTAAAAATTGATATACCCACAATAAAAAGGAATTAAAACAAAATCACAACATGTCCTTTAGTTAAAATCAAACACCAAAAACCACCCAACCACCTAATGATCAAACAACACATAAACAAGCTCAAATCAATAAATTAAACTTAATAATGAAGATTTAATAGTCATAATATATACACCAAACGCAACTCAACAAATTCAAAAAAAAAAAATATCAAAAAACAAACAGTTGCTTA